>BMAO01027133.1:0-152104 GCA_019973975.1 Trichonephila clavata | reverse complement strand
ATTTTTTTTTATCTCCGAAAGTTTGAATCATCTTTTCATTTATCGTCTTTGTGGTGTGGATTAATTTCCTTTGAAAACTCTTTTATGAATCAATTTCTTTGTTTCTATTTACCGCTTTCTTTTTTAGTATTTTTTTTTTCCGTTTAACATTTATAAACCCCGTGCACCACGCAATGTATAACACGGGGGCATACAACACAGACAGAAGAAATGGATTACAACACAAACACCATGCCTTCTCCGGGATTCGAACCCAGTCCCTACGGCACCGCAGTCAGCTTCACTGACCACTATACCGGATGGGCGGCTCGATTTTAGTATTGTGAACGAAAATTATCTCGCTATCTTAGTGCATAAAAATGTATTGATATGAAATGGCATTAATCTTACCAGTCTAATCAAATCCAGTCCTGGAATCTGTTAACGCGACTTACATTGACCCCCTCTCCTCCCCAGTCGTCCGACATGAAAATTTTGATTTTCATTACAGGTTTCCTACAATTCTTTTCAAGTTGACCTTGAACAAACAATATTCTATACTTTTACAGTGGATATCACCTCCAGAAATCTAAATAACCCCATATATATATATTATATATTATATAATGTTTATTTTAGTTTTTAGGTTAGTATTTCATAATCATCTATATTTAATACAATTTGTTCTTTAAAAACGGTTTCTCTCTCTCTCTCTCATATTCTTTTCATATATTTAAATATTATTTTATGTTAATTTGATTACTAGATTCTATATTTAAATGAGAAGCTATCCAGATAGCTCATAGTCCTTGATTCTTTAGCCAAAGTACATTCGATTAAAAACTCGATCTAAAGATACATAAAGTCCTAATTTGTAATATTAATTGAAAAGAAAATATATCTTGGCAAGATGCTTGAATGACGAGATTGGCCCGATAGTTGAAGGGGTCATGTAGTAGCAAACCTTGGTTCGAGTCCTGATTCCATCAAGTAAAAGTGGGTAGGAAATCTGTACATTAAGCGGAACTAAGTCTGAGAAGTTCCACACATAGTGTGGAAATTAGAAAGAGGTTCTAGCTCACATGTCATCTTTATCGATTGACCTTAAATTCAATAATACAAGGTCTATTGCCATTGGTATTGTTCCAGAGTGATATTACCACAAAAAGTATGTAATTTTTTTCAAACAAATATTTGAAGACGGAGTTTTTTTTTCTTTCTTTTTTTGCGTTTAAATATCAATTGGGTGCTATACTTACACGAATGGGTTCAGGCAGGCACGTCATAAGGCATGCGCCAACTGGGTCCTGACCCAGGGCCTCGGCCACAATGGGGGCCTCGTCTGGTTCTCGATTCAGCCTTAATAAGATCGCGATTCGAGTAATTTAAACAGTCCAATGTTATTTCCGGTTGTGTTCTCCGGAAAACTGGGAATTTCGGATGATATGTCAACTGACTACATGTGATGACCGTCGTCCATGCATATGCTTAGACCTATCACTATACACCATTATAATTCATTCAGTCAAAAGGCGGCAGCTGGTCCAACAGGTTTGTGTAATGGTAAGTCCCGCACATTTATTTGTTTCAGGCTATTGTTCATACGAGTTTTTGACAACTTATGCTATGTATTGTCTACTTTTAATGGTCATAAATAAGGGGGGGGGGCTTACTTTGGGGGCCAAATCTTTTGAAAACAATTTGATCCTCCAGTTTGAGAAAATCCCTTTTCTTTTTTGTTAACATTTTTGTTTTCACATTGTTCAACGTATGCTTATTTGTTTTTATTGCTTTTTTTTTCAAGCATTTCTTGAGCTTTTATCATGCATTTTTCTTCCAACATTTTTTATAAATGAGGCTTTCGATTTTTACTTTCACTTGTATGGGGTAACAGTTTCTCTATTCTTTGAGACTATACTTTATGGAGCAATAAGAATTACCATAACTTAAATTTAAAATAAAAAAGATTAAGTAAAAGTATGCCCGTTGAGTAGTGAGAGGAATATCATAATCAATATTTTATCCTAGCTAAATCCATCGCCCCTGTAAACAAATTATCCCTCATTTGAAGGATAATCTGTTACAGCAGTGATTCCCAAAGTGGTCTATATAGACCCCCAAGGATCTATGACAGCCTGCTAGGGGTCCATGTAAGCGAAAAAATAATTTGGGGGTCCATGAGGTGTAAATGGGGGTCTACGATAGTGACTCTCATTAAAACAGAACATGACTTTAATTTTAAAAGAAAATTTAATCAAGAGGAAACCAGATTTATTTATTTAACAGATTTATTTGCTAAATTTAATGAAATTAATTTGCAGTTACAGGGAGCATCATTTCTGCGTTTCTTGCGAGAATGAAGCTAAGAAGTATAATATTGGACGTCCCGAATTTTCCTAGTTTCTCAATTTGTCATACAGAATCTGCCAGGAAAAGGACGTTTTAACCTACGCTCAACATTTAAATGCCAATTTATTCAGATTTTGAAACTAGGTTTGAGAATGCTTTGACTATGGTAATACCATAGTAGGCAATGAATCAATATGGTCACTTTGAAAGAAAAAACTAATGTTATATTACAAGAGGAACTGATCGGAATAGGCACTAAGAAGATCTTGAAGTAAAATTTAGAAACGGATATTGGCAATTTTGAAAGCACCAGAATGGATGAAGCACCTGATTCATCCCTCCCATTAAAAGCATTTGTTTGTTGCTCAGTTACTTTATGAAACCGTTATTTTATGTATTATTTAAATTTTAATTTAATTAATTAACAAGTGTATCTCGGGTTTTAAACACTATACTTCACTACAGTTAGAAAATTAAACCTTTTAAAGAAAGAAAATAAATCAATCCAGCTGTCAAAAAAGACATTTCAGTTGATTAATTTCCAAAAATTTATTTATTAGGTAAGTAGGGGTTTACCCAAAAACGAAAAACATGGCAAGGGGTCTATAAGACAAAAAAGTTTGGGAAGAGAGGCATAAAACCTAAAAAAAAAAGAAACGAGCCTTACATTAGTCGCATACGATGTGTAACATCTGACATGTTATCGTGGTAAATTCGCAATAGCAACTTAAATCCTGAAAAAAATGAATCGAGTATGATTGGAAATAATTTTCTATGGAACAATTATATCTTTAATGAAAATTTTATTTACTTAACACAAGGAGTAATGCAATTTTTTTTTATCAAAAATAATTATTCATGTTCAATTTGGGGAAGAGCGGTAATGATAATTTATGATAACTAAAATATGACACATATACTTGTATTTTCAAAGTATTTAAAAACCGTTGAAAAATAGCGTCAATAACAGTACCACTGTTAGTTGTCAAAACATTTTGATTTGTGTTCATTTCGAGCTTAAGTTCATCATTCAAAAAAGCTATGAGCGGGCTCAGCTTCTAGCAAACTGAAGTTAACTTTAAAATCACCACTCAAAATCATGGGAAGTGAGTGATAGTTTTTTCAAAGAACAGAACCACCTTCGGTGTATGGTAAAAGTAAAAAATACAGGAAATCTTTAATTTTTTGAACCGTTTGATTCGGAGAAATGTATACGACCACCGAAATCACTGGTTGTCCATTTTCAAATAAGCATTTTGCCGCACATATGTCCCCAATTATCTTGACTAACAATACTTAGTCCACTTGTTTGACGATGAGTAATATCCATATGTCGAGCCACAACATGCGAGTTGTTCTGTTTGCGATAGATCGCAACACCAGCTTCTCTGTGTCCCGGTAGTTTAAATTGTACGCAGCAATCGAAGTCATGTATCGAAACACGTTCGTCATTGTCTAACCACGACTCTGCCTGAAGGACTTAGCTTCTTCTCTGATCTTAAAGTGAGAAAACAAAAACAAAGATCCCACGGCCTAGACCGCAGGGGGTGGGGGATGGGGGTGGAGCCCCTCCCGAATGAAAGAGAAAAAACAGAACTTCACTGAATAGCGCGCGCTTCCCCAACTTCCTGTTACGCATTTCCGTCCCTTTTCACGAAATCACTCCCACAAATCTCCAGCAATCGAGAGGAAAGATGTTACACATCAATAACAATTCTCATTAAGTATCAAGATATTGTATAGAATGAGGAATTTTCTAAACAATGTTTACTATCGCTATTAAATATTTGTATCTTATAAAAATAATCTATATAAATCAGAAATGGAGTTTTGATTTTAAATATGTTATTTGAAATGATTTAGTATATTGAACATAATGAAAAAATAACCCCCCCCCCTCATTTTGAAAATAAATTGAAAAAAAAAATGTTGAATGATTGTTGTGTTAATTAGCTTATTTTAGAGGTTCTTCCCTAATATTACAGTCTTAAGAAAATAACGATGACAAGAAAAGGAATAGAAATTTTCTTAATTATTTTTACTCGTTAAATTTGGAAAATTTTGGAAACTTGCAACGTTTTCATTCATAAATTTTGAAAGTAAACTCTGAGAGCGGTACAAAATTGTAATCGAATATTTAATACTGTCTACAGTTTTCTAATATTTTTATACAAAATTTTTTTCTTGTTAAAATAGCAATATTGAGGTTACTCATCATCAGAATTTTTAAATCTTCATTCAGTCTGAAACAGAGCAATGTTCCCATCATAGACATTTTTTATGTAGGAAAATACGATAACTTCGTGTATATTTTCTTTTCAATCGCAATGAAACACACGCTCCCCCATCCACGCACTTTCATTCTAACTCCCGAAACTCCACATGGATTGCCTTATTTCCAGCTACGTCAAACGCTCCACATCCTGATTGGTTAGTCGTTCAATGAAGTCATTGCGTGGCCGCGACAAGGTTGCCTTGCTCATCAGTAGATTACGTCAGCTTTCGAAAGTAAAATACAGAACCTAAACAGGTTTGTTGGACTAAAATTTCTCTTTATTTGCTATGCATATTTAGTAATTAGCAGTGCTTTTGGAAGAAGGTAACTTGTATTCTGCATCAATATTATTTGCAATCGTAAAACAATTTCCTTGCTTTTAAAATAAAAGAAAATAATGTTGCAAGTGAATAGATTTAGCAGAGCATTACAGGTCTACTACAGCCAATAGGAGCATACAACTCCAGACATTTTGAGCACATGATCAAAAATCTATCCAATCGCCAGCCTCAGCTTGCTAGCTATGTTACTCATTCACCATTTTTAGGTCAAGAAAAGAAACAGCTACGAGATGGGGCTCCTGTTAATAATGTGGTAAACGAGGAATTTTTTCGGATAATGTAAGTAATTTTTTCCGTCACAATCATCGTTTGAGTTTGCAAAGCATAATATTAGTTGTTGGAATGTAGCATGTCGCGTTTAAATGTCGAGAAAGGTCAGATTTGGGTTGCAAGGAAATACTGTTACTGAAATGTTTTTGTGGTCGATCAACATCGAGCGATGTTAAGTGTACGTGCGCTACAGGCCTGCTTGTCAGGTGTTGGCTGCAAAATAAACATGTCTTTTCTTGTGGTTGTAGTTTGAACCTTATTAAAGGATGCGTATTTTGAATGTGCTCGCGCTTGTCAGAAGAAATGTTGCAGTGGCTGATGCACTTGATGACAGATCAACATTTATTAATTAAGAAAAATCGCAACATGCTTATCCTGAGGTATGTAATGATTTGAATATTGTATGCTAAATTGAATTCGTAGTGGATCAACATTTATTTAATATCAGAAAAAAAGTCTTCACTGCTGAGTGATTGTATTGAACTTGCATGATTTTTTGTATTTTATTTTTACTTGATTGAATTTGATTTTTAAATGCACATTTTTATCATGCATGAAGTTTTTGTTTATGTTTTGGATGCTCTGATTATTTGTTGAGAAAGTTCAAGTGTACGTCCTCATAATTATTTTGGAAATTTATAATGAATTTGTTTGATTTTTTGATTTTTTTTTTTATGTTTCTTAAAATCTGAAGTCAATATATTTGTTGTGTTTTGGTTTCGTTGTCCTGATGATTGAATTAAATAAAATTAGTTGCATAGATATCATTTCAAATGCATCTGTTTATTGCATAATTATTTACTAATTTTAGCAAATCCAGAATTTTCTTTGAGTTAAAATGTACTTTTGGTTATTTTTAAAGCATTTTGTTTATCTGATTCCTTACACATTTGCTAACTTTGAAATTTTGCTTTGTAGTTAGTTTTTTAAATAAAATTCTGTAAGATATTATATTTTATATTTGCAACCTTTTTTGTGTCAAAATCACACTTTTTTCGAAATTAATTATTAAGAAATTTCTAAAATTTATTTGCAGTGAGTAATTATTTTTGAAAACTTATGATATTTTGTTTGCAATGTATAAATTTATTGAATCTGATCCCTTGATATATATTAAACTGGGTATTTGAAACTACTAATAAGCCAACTTCTGATATGTAGAGTAATATTTTATCTCTATTGCATGCAAGTTTTTGTTGATCTTATCTTTATAAAGCTATTTAAATTCTCTGACTGAGGTATAAAACTTCAGCATAATATACAGTGTTAATTTGATTTAATTTCAAGTTTTGTGCATGTAATATTCAATAGTAATGCAAAAAGATTCTTATAGCACATTAAAAATTCACCATTATAACTTAAATGTTGGCAATTTGGAGAAATTTACAGCATTTAAGATTTTTTTATATGGTCTATTTTTTTCCCTTTCTAATTTTAATGAATTTTTATTATCATCTAGATTATTATATAATACTAACTCATTTTGATTAATATGAATATGTATTAGTAGTCAAAGTATCTTATATTAACCTAATGGAGCTTTTGTAAAGAATTGCATTTACTCATTTATTGTAAGATCTGTTTTACTTGTAATTTTTATGATTTGTTTTTGCATTATATACTCAATATTGTATTAATTATTTAATATACCTATATATTTCTAATTTAGGTTTCTATTTGTTGTTAATCAGCTTTTATTTAAATTCAGTAATTATTAATTATTGCAAGAGTTGATTATGTAATTTTTAGGGATATTTTTAAAAATAAATTTCTCCTGTTGTTTCAATGTACATTGATATTCTTATGATGAATAGTAAACAAGAATTGCACACAATTGTAAACATGGATGCAATATTTGGGATCGTGTAGGGTTAAATATTTGACCTGCATTTTGAATCAAAAAATTTTTTACTGCATACACGTGATACTTTAATGCATAGATATATAAATGAGTACAACAGGATCTTCAACTTCTGTATAAGCAAATTTACTCGTTATGTATTACAATATCATCTGCAATGAAATAGAGGAATATGGGTAGACACACACATACACACATATATGTGTATATATATATATAATATATAAACTTTTTGTTATTGATATTTTCACTTTTTACAAAATACCAATTTATAAGATAAGAGGTGGGAAAAAGTGATATAAAAGTATATATTCTTAAAGTAATTGTGACTTATTCATTTTTTCAAATGCTTCTATTAAAGCTGTTTATTTTTTTAAAATTATTTTGTATTTTATTTTTTATACAATCAGGTTTATACAGCAGAAATGGCTGATTATATAATTTGTTCCTGTTTCAAAATTTTTTTATTTTTTTACAAATATTTTATGATAAATGTTGCAAGATGTACTTTATTTAAAAGTAAGAATGATAAATTTCATAAAAAACAGTTTTTCAATAATTATATAACATGCATTTAATTTTGTATAATTACTGTTTTTAGCTTCAAATTAGCTTATAATTAACAGGGTAACGTCGTATAATGTTTAAATTTAAATGATTAGCATATTTGTATGAAAAAACAAAGTGATTTTTTTTCAACTTGTAGTTTAATTTCATAATCTTGCTTTGTTGAGTATCAGATTTCTCAATTTTGTTTTCTTTCTGTACAATAACCTTTTTAATTCATATGAAAAACGTGTTTTTGTGTTTAAAACTATTTTACTTGGTGATTATTATCTCAAAAGATATTTTGTATTGATTCTTCTAAATTTTTTAATTGACATAGCTTTTTGGAGTCATGATGATTGGCTATTATTTTTTAACATAATTTCTTAACACATTTTTTTTATAATAAAATTGTATGCATTTTTAGTTACATTTCATAGGTTAAAATAAATTTTAAAATCACATGTCACTTCCAAATGCTTTTTGATTTTTTAGACAAGATTGTCCATTCTTGCAGATTTTGAAAATCTTTTAATTTTTCTTTCTTTTTTTTGGTCATCTTTTATCTAAGTTACACATTTTAACCTTTGATTTTATTATTGATTTCTCAGCTTAAGTTTTTTTTTTCTTTATTAAACTAAAGTTCTTTTTGAGTTTTCATGATTCACATACTAAGCTGAATAGAGTATGCTTTACTGTTACTTCTGATATATATTTTGCACTTAGTTGCCTGAATAATATTTTGAAACTTAATCATCTGTTAGAAATAGGTTTATTTATAATTATAAGTTGATTCCACTTTATATATCTAAACTTTCTCCCAACATGCATACCTTTTCAGAATGATTTTTCTATTTGTAGTTGCCTTTTGAAATTAATTAAATTCTGATTGTAAAACTTTATAAGCTAATGTGAAATTCAATTTTCCCTCTTTCTTTTGTTTTGTTTATGAATTAGGATGATTAATATGAATGAAGAATTGGGGGGGGAGATAAAAATTTTTATTTTGTATAATTTTCTTATTTACCATAAAATCCGGCGTATAACGAGCACCGCAGTACAATAGGCATTCCTTTTTTTTTTACGAAGAAAACCTGAAATGTGCGTGTGCAATACTCTTATGTTTTGAAGTCAACTGTTTGAAATATTATTCTAAGCTTTAGAAAAAAAATAGTATAATTCTGGTACTACAATCCTTTAATTTTGTAAGAAATGTCATTTCTTTTAAATCAACAGTATTTTTATACATGTAGAAGTCAAATTTTTTGCTATGCTCGTCTTTTTTTTTATTTTTAAATCTCTCATTTTTAAACTCAGTGTCTAACACACACCCGTAAATTTTGATCTTACTTTTTTTTTGTGTTAAAAGTGTGTGTTATATGCCGAATTTTACTGTCATTTAAAGAAAAAAAGCTAGTTCCAGTAGTATTTGGTGAGTTCTTTTTCTTTGATTGAAACTTGTCTCATAAAATGAGGGGTGCAGTACATTTTATGCTGAGACTTTTACTTAGGGGAAGCTACTTCATTGTTTTGGACTGAGTAAAGGAAGAACAAGTATTCTTTAAATTGATTTTTAACATAGAATTTTGTCGTTTTAAACTTTTAAAATAAATGAGGTAATGTAGTATTAATACTTAATAAACTGCACAATCCTTTGCATTTTTATACAGATTACAGTTAAGTGATTTATCTCATTAGATAATGAGAATTTTTCATCCTATTAAGCAATAGCTTAAATTTTATTCAGCATATTCATTTCTGTATAATCAGTGGTGTAGCTACCAATGGACTAAGCAGTGCTGTGAACCAGATCCCTCAAGCTCAGGGAGGCCCTCTGACCCTGACTACTAAGCAGTCCGAACTTGCAATAATTTCTCCCACATTAAAGATATGAAAGGTTGCAGCATAATTATAATTAGGGCAACTCAGTGGAAAGTAATTTTGAACTATCGGAAATTCTCCTAAATCCTTTCCTGTGTATAGTGTTGTGATCTTAAATTATTGAAAAGTTTATATTATTTTACAATTTTTTCACTTTCTAGCCGTTACTTGAAAATAAACTACCAAGTTCCATGAAAAATCTTACCATATATCTTAAAAAATCTTCATAAGAAGCTATTTCTTCTTGGTCATTTTATTTTTAATAACAATATGGTTCATAATAAGCTGTTATATATATATACTGTTCAGTATTTTTTAATCCAGTATCTGCAATAGACTGATGAAACTTTATCCCCCCCCCCTCCTCTGTTCTTTCATAATGGGTGTTTTCTTAAAAAAATATTTACAATATTTTCTTGTTCATGCATATTTTTTGTATCATTTCCTGTCTATCACACATCAAATCGAACCTGGGTAATCACTATTCACAAAAGGAAACTCATACATATTACATGTAAGTGGTATATAGCTTTGCTTTCCTATGTTCTGCAGAGCACAATAAAGGGCTGATGTTAAAGTAGCTTTGTATATTTAAAATACTGATGTATTTTTACTTGATAAAACCCAACCAAGATAGAGCCCTTTGGGATTTTTTTTTTGCACCTGGGCCTTTGATACCAAGCTACGCCACTCTGTATAATTATAATTTGACTGCAAATGCACATATTTATATAAAATTATTTGATACAATTTTTGGAGGTGATATGATCCACTGCTTTTTTTGAGTTACTAGAGGTTAATTGGTTGTATTATTGTATTGAAGGGTTTAATTTCTCGTATTTAATTTTTAAAGTAGTGATAAATATAATCTTTGAGTTCATTTATTAACAAATTTTTTTTTTGTTACTTACGTACTATCACAACAAGGTCAATTTTTAAGATAACTCTCCAAGTTGACACCCCCGATTTTGCATGTTGTACCTGCTGAATTGACAACCATATGCTTTGTCTTGATCTAGATGTTTCTGTCGGTCAAGTGGGATAAGAAACGACAACAACATATAATGTCCCCAAAATATTTTATAAAACTTTTATGTTGGTTTATTGGTTACTTAGCAAATATTGTCTTAGGGATTATCTGCATCATTCCTGTTTTAATTTTACTTTAATGTATATGTTCTTTTTGTCATATGTCTTCAAATAACATATTTACCAGTATAATAAGTAATTAGAGGTATAACATTTCTGTCTAAAAGTTTTTTTTTTTGTAAATTGGACCCTTTACTCTTCTATTACTCTACCCTGCATACTACTATTCAATTCTCAAGTATTGTAGTTATTAATGAAGAGATCTTTTAGATTGTAACTTACCATAAAATACAGCATATAATACACACTTTTAAAACAAGAAAATACAATTTAAAGTTACGATTGTGTGTTATACGCTGGGTATAAAAGTGAGAGTTTAAAAAAAAAAGAAGATGAGCATAGAAAAAATCAATATGTATCGAGGAATACTGTTTGTTTAAAAGAAATAACATTTCTTATAAGCTTAAAGAGTTGTAGTTCCAGAAGTTCACTATTTTTTTTGTAAAGCTTGGAATAATACCTCGAATAAATTACTTCAAAACGAGAGCAGTGTGTATGTATATTTCAGTTTCCTTTGTAAAAAAAGAGGGTGCACATTGTATGGTGAATCTATCTAAAATTTTAAAATTGCAGCTTGAAAGTATAGGTGCTGTTATACGCCGAATTTTATGGTATATATGCAAATATATATATATATATATATATATATATATATATATATATATATATATAAAGATTGTTTGAATTTGATCAATAAAAGGAGTTTTATTTCATCATCAGTTTCTACAGCATTTATTAATAAGAATGTTTTAGCCATGTTTATTAATGTTAATAAATTTATTTTTTTCATGATTAAATTTTATTAGTTTGAAATAAAAAAATTTATTGCTTATTAAGTGCTAACAAATGCTTATAGATTTATAGTTGATCATCTTCTGTAAGTTATATGTGGACTCTACTTAAACATTGAAGTAGCATTAATAATTAAATACTAATTTTACCTTTTTCGTATGATCTGTTAATCCTTTCAATACCTTGAGAGAAGAGAATGGGAACTTTATTCCTTAATTGTACTATGTAATCCACTTATTTATAAATTCATAATCAATTTTTCACTATTATCAAGTATTATGTCAAGTCTTATTTAATATTATTTTTGTCTAGTGGGATAATTTTTCGGTTGAATTGTTGAATCAGCCACTTATCCCGCCAAGTGTTTTCTCGCCAAATCAATAAAGGCGCCAAATCTGGCAACCCTTTTGATTTTTGTATCAGTGAAAGAGAAGTCGGATTGTGTTGTAGTAGGGTTGCTACTCCCAAAACACAACACGCAAAAATGCGCCAAATTAGCGATTTTCCATAATTTGGCGGACCAGTGGCCGATTCGACAATTTCACCAATTTTTCAAGCATAGTTGATTAAGACGAATTCTCGGCACATCCTGCAATTACTGAAAAAGTATATTCATTTAAAATTTTGAAAAATGGATAATTTTGCAGAAATTCAAATACTATAAAAATACCAAGCATGTAACTGAATAGTCAAATAATTTTTTTAGTGGAAATTATGTAGGTATATTGAATGGTACATAGCCAGATTTGGGGTGCATATTTCTCATACCTTTGTTATAAAATTAAGATTTAAAAATATTTTTTTATCAAACATTTTTTTGTTTTAAATGTTATTTTTTTTTAATTTTGAATATGTATGCATGATTTGACAGTATTTTGATTGCAAATAATTTTTATTTCTTTTCTGTTATATCAATAAAATACATGTATAAATCAGTTTTACTGTTTTATTTTGTAAATTGATCAATTTGCTCTAATTCGTTAGATGTAGTTAATTTATGAAAATGTTGTTATGTATGTATAAAATATATGTAAACTAGAGAAGATATGTGAGGGATTTTTTTATATAACTGCATAAAGTATAACTATACTGGCCTATTCAATCAACATGTTATATTTGGGAGAAATTTTTTTTAATCTTTTGTCAAAAATTTGTTGAATCAGGTCTTAAAATTTGACATTTTGATTTTCTTAATTTTTTTCTTTTTGCAGTCTGGCATTGGATTTGTCTAAAACAGTTGAGAAATGCCGAAATGAATCGTCGCAGTGAAAGTAGACACAAAAAGGCAGGAGGTGTAGCTCCTAAAAGTGTTGCACCTTCTGCCAGGACTACAAGGAGTCGAAAGAGAAATGCAACAGCAGAATCTGTTGAAGATAAAAATGATGATGCCAGAAGCCCACTTTCTTCAGTAGAGAGTAAAAAGACAGATTCAAATGCAAATGAAACAATGACAGGAACAAAGCAAGTGTCAAATGTGACAACTCCTAATTCTCAGAATAATGTTAATGAAAGGATTTCTCCACAAAACCAGTATGACAATAAATTATCTTCCATAGAATCCAGTGCAAATAATTCTGCACAGGAGCATAGAACTTCACCTTCACCTCCAAAACTGGAGTGTATTCAAACTGCCGTAGTTGTATCACATTCTGTTGAACCACAATTTCCTAATTTAACCGACAATAGTAGCATAAAAGATGAAAATTTGACGTTGTTAGCAAAACAAGTGCCAAAAAAACGTAAGTTTAATCCATCCGAAATGGAAGGCATGATGGCAGTGGAAGTTAGTAAACCCTTTGAGCCATCTAGTGTTATTACTAGAACAATTAGCCAAACTTCGAACATGCAGACGTCACCACCTCAGCTACCTTTTTTATCTCCAAATGGAGTTGATATTGACTTAAAAGACTGGAAAGGACAAAGAGTTCTTGCTAAATATAATGTTATTTATTTACCTGGTGTGATAAAAGAACTAAAAAATGGCTGTGATATTGTAATATTATTTGACAACCAATCCACTAAATGTATACTTGATGTTTTGGGTAATGGAAGGTACGATGTAATCAGCGATCATAGTCCTTCTCCAGGTCAAGTGAAAATTGGTACTTCTGTTTGTGTTCGAGTGAATCAAGATGAAAATGTTTTTGTGGTGGGGGAGGTTATTTCTATAAGTCCTAAACCATCTTTTAAAGTGAAGTTAGAACATACATCTGAATATGGACCTATTGGAAGTACTATTTGGGTTTCTAGAGCAAACCTCAGGCTTCTTTTACCTCCCTGGTGGGAAGAGCTTGATATGGATCCTCAGCAATCAATGCCTTTCACTCCTGCTCCACCTCAACTCTCTGTTTCTTCTCAGAGTAGTTCTCAACTAATAGAATCTAGTGACAATTTAGCTTGGAGAACTCTAGGTACACCTATTGAGCATCCTACTACGCCAACAAGTGCTTTTACTCAAGTGATTACTAATCATCAGAATTATCCAGATGTTTTAGTGGAATCAGAACTTTCTGGAACTCTGGTGCAGCCAATAAGAATGCCTGCAGCCGGGTCAGAAATGTATTCTGCATCTCCATCACCAAGTCGAATGCAAGTGATGCCTGTACCTAATACATTTGCATCTACATCATCTGAACAGTTAGTTCATGAAGCAGTAATTAGTAAAAAAGAACTGAGAAATCCACATTTTGATGATGAGTCTTCAGATGATGAATTGAAAAAAGAAGACATTAAATTTGATCAAGACTATTTTACTTACCCATATCAAAGACCATCAGCTTTATCACAAGGGAGTTTAACTCCACGATCTCAATCTCGTAAAAGTGAAACTGTCTTAAGCCGTGCCAGCACAGATTCTTCAGAATGCCTTGGTACTTCCCGTTCTCCTGCTATGATGAATACAAAGTATAAAAAGGGAGATATAGTTTCCACACCAAATGGTATTCGTAAAAAATTTAATGGCAAACAATGGCGTAGACTGTGTTCTAAGGAAGGTTGTACAAAGGAATCCCAGCGTAGAGGGTTTTGCTCTCGCCATTTATCACTTAGAGGTAAAAATATACGACCACCATCTTTATCTTTTCCTGGTCGCCGAAAAGGGACATTTAAAGATTCTGCCACTGGCAGAGAATTAGAATGGGAAGAATCATCACATGATAGTGAATCAAACCCTGTTTTCTCTGAAAGAGATAGAGTGCAAGGGCGATTTGATAGAGATGAAACAGAAGCTGCCAATATGCTTGTATCACTTGGTAACTCTAGATCAGCTACTCCAGCATTTTCTCCTAATAATACTCCCAATCCAATTTCACCTAGGACTTTTCAGACTCCAAATTCTCATTTCACCCCCATTGGCCATCCTCAACGATCTCCCACCGTTAATCAACCTGCACAATGGACTATTTCACCACAAGACACCCAGACATTAACAGGTCCCTCTGAAATCATATCGAACAGCTATCCTTCATCTGTCACCAATCCTGTATATCATCCAGGTGCCATAAGGACCGAAGTTATTCAGCATCCTGTTACTATTCAAGAGCTCAATGTTCAGCCTGAGACGAGAGCTTCTGTGCTTCAATTCAGTACAAATCAGTCGGACTCGTCTGTCATTCAGGCTGCTAACCAATGTCCAGTTTTATTACGGGATACTCAATCCAGTGTTATGGAAAATCACAAACAAGAAGTAATTATGAAAGCATCTAAGGACGGAATAGTGACGTTCTCTCAAGAAAGTGTTGCTGAAGTTATGTCCAACTTGGAAGCTGCAGCACCTCATCGAATCCCTGATTCCCAAACTGTTTTACTTTTTAAGAAATTAGTAAGAAATGAACCACCCCAATTTGTAAATGAAGAACCAACAGTCATAACTACATTATCTTCCAATAGTTATCCACCAAATTACATGGTATCAAATTCTGTCCAAGAGGATTCTCTGCAGGAATATGCAAAATATACCCCTGGAGATATTAGATTACAAAATATGGCTGATAAAGATCCAAAAATAGATTGCCCACAACCTCTCACTCCTATTCAATTGTTGCCTGTTATGCCAATTCCAAGTTCTCCTGAGAAAAAAGATATTTCTCTTGATAATGGAAAAAATACATCTGGTGAGTTATGAATTGAAAGATTTACTTTTTAAAATATTGCTTCTGTACAAAAACTTTGCATGTATATTATAGATAATAAGATTCTTAAAAGTAATTTTTAGATTTATGAACTTTTTGGGATATACTTGTTTTCTCTTTTTATTGTGACTTGTGAGTATAAATTTATTTTGAAAATGTGAACTGCATACTGCTGCAAACTTTTGCTAATGTAGTATTTTGCAGATTTAGAACATGAAAAAAATTTAAAGAATTTGTTAGCAAGTGACATCCAAATCATTTTGTTGTTTGAGCCACCAATTTCTTTGGTAGCAATGTCATTTTAGAAAGAGGTTAAGAAAATGTCCAACTTTATCATCTTTGGTAAGGATTTTTAAAAATCCTTTCTGAATGACAGGAAGAAACATTTTGTGACAATACATTTAAAAAATTTGCAAAGTCAATTTGGAGGAAGTTGATTCAAAAATAATTAAAGAGACAATTTTTATGCAAACTTTATAAACCTAAAAGAACTTTTTATAAATAAAAAGTATATTATAATTGTTCACTAATGTTTTACTAAAATTTCTGCAGCTTGAAACATATTTGATTTTTTTAAAATAAGATAAAAATAATGGATGAATTATGATTTAAAATGTAAATGTAATTTATAATGATTTATATATTTTTTATATCAAAATAATGTATTTTTTAAAAACTTTTTTAAACTATTGATATAAAATTAATATAAATGTAAAATAAAATGCATTAATTTTTTATATTTGAATGTTAATTATGTAATGAAGGCAGTCTAGTTTATTTTTACTTGTAATTAAGATTTGAAAATCATTTTGCAACAAAGTATATAAATTTATTTGCTTAATTCACTATGTTTAATTCTTTATGTTCACTATTATGATTAAGATCAAATATCTTTTTTAAAAACATGTTTTTTTTAAATGTATTAAGTAATGGAACATAGTTTTTTAATCCCCCAAATCTATAGGTTAAAACAAATTTTTTAAATCACGAAGAACTGAAAACTGTAGGATTTGGAAATTATGCTGCAATGAGTATTGTAAGAAAAAAAATCTTAAACATTCATTAAAAATTAAAATGTATTATGATTATGATTTAAACTTTAAATCAGAGTATTTCTTTCAATGTCTTGGGATTTTACATTTTTTGTTCTAATCTCCAGATTTCTAAAAAAAAAATATTAAAAAAATTCTACTTTTAGTATACCACTAAAACCATGTTTTAAAAATTTTTACTTTTTATACATTTTTCTATGTGTGTTAATCTATATATTTAAATGATGAATTAAATATACTAATGGAATCTTTTGAATTTTTCATTAAACAAAAAGTTCCATTAATTACTCTTTATAAAGACTGATCTAATAGGATATGTCTAATAGGCTGTACAACTTTCTTTTTTCCAGTTACAAAATTTGCTACAAGATGGCTCATACAGAAACAAATTGCAATTTAAATTGGTTAATTGGCTGTTAGATATTAAAAATATTGTATTTTCATGGAGAACATTCAACTCATTAAACAATTATGAAATAGTGACCTATTATATATTTTATTGTATTTACAATGAATTTTATATCAGCTGCTTGATATGCTAATTATAATTTTTACATTTAAAAATTATTGTGTAGATTTGATGTATTATAAGAAATAGGAGGGGGAAAGTGGCTAACATTTAAAGCTATGATCTGTATAAAATGTTAAACAATAAAGTTAATGTGAACTGACTCAAAATGACCAGTTTCTGATATATCTGTTTGAACATCAAATATTTTCGGGGGCAATTCTATTCATATAATCAAATTTAAATAGCTTGAAAATATTTTAACTCTTGTGCTTGCTTTTAACTCACTTGGGATTATATGAGATGGTTATTGTGAATCATTTCTTATTTATTTGTATCATATAGCTTGGAGTGATGCAAGACCTATTCCTGTGTTTCCATGGCATTCTCTTGTACCATTTCTTACAACAAACTCATCTGTGAATTCCAACTCCGAGTCAAAATCATCTGTTGATCCTGCTGCAAAGGAACCAGGTAAATTGACTTCCTGAGAATTTCAATATATTTAGTTTTAAATTATTTTCTTTCAAAGAAATTTATGAAAAAAAATTTTCATTTCATTTTGTTTAGAAAATGCATGGAAATTTTGTGTGTAAAATATGCATTTCAGCAAAAATTGTGCATTTTTAGTATGAATGTAATATGCATATGAAATAAATTAATTGAGAATTTATTAAATTGAGGCTGAAATAATATGATTTTGGTCTAGTTTCCATTCTGCACTGTAGGCACAAATGGTTTGCTGAAATATCATTTGGAATTACTGGAAGTCAGATGGTCAAAAAGTAGACCTCTATGCCTTAAATTTAGTGTAAATTAATTTAAGAGCAAAGGCCTAAAATGGTGATTTATTGGACCTTACCATCAGATAATAAATTTAATCTCATTGATTTTTTTTTGTCACTTTGCAAAGATGCAGATGTAGAGTACTTTGCTGCCAAATTCATGGATAATGGATAAGTACTTTTCATGTGAATCCTAAGTTTTTACATACCTCGTAACACTGGAATGAAGCTGACTTCTAGGCCACTCCACAAAATGTGATGCTTTTTGTGTTTTATGGCCCAGAGATAAAAGTTCTTCTTACCATTGGAGGTCTTTTTGACATTTTTTACTGAATAAATTAACCTATTACCCACTAGGATGTAATAGGTTAATCCATTCCTTTTTCATTCATGTAACCCTAGTTAGACTGGCAGGCATATTTTGCTGAAATAACAAATAGGTATATAAAAATTACTTATTGTCATTGAATATGGTTCCATTTGAAGCCAGAGATTATATTTGTAAAGTGAACTTCTAAATAATCCTGTGGAATCTAGAGGTTATAGAGTTCTAAAAAGTAAAGCACACGCAGTTTATCCACTAGATCCATCTGTGCATGTTGTAGAAGTACATATTTCTCAGAAGTTGCTATCACACATTTAAAAAAAATTAACAGCAAAGATTTCAAATTTCTGCTTCAGGCTAGGTAAATCTGTGCAAGAAAGTCTGTGATGAGCTGAAAAATGTTTACAGAGATAAAGCAATATTTTTAAGGTGTGTTTATAAAGGATTAAAAAGCTTTGGAAATATATTAGAGTAAAGGAGCTCAGTATTAATTGTAAAAGTATTGTCTTACATTGGGAAATAATTTGAACAAGCAAAATATTTGCTGTCATTTCACACCCCATACATTGACAGATCAGATGCATACTTGTCTTGATATTTGTGGAAATGTAATCATCATGACTGATTAACCCTTTCGGGATGAAGGACGCAAAGGGTTTCGACAGAAACCTCCGGCCCTGGCAGAGGTTTCTGTCGCAAGTGTCCCTCACAGGCCGGAGGGTTTTGTGTAGTTAAGCCTAAATCCATGAAAGTACTGAAACTTGAACGTGTTATTTAAGATAGTTCTATAGAATACACAATTAAACTTGTGCTTTCTATATTTTGTATTTACATACTCCATTTATTTAAGTTACTTTCTGTTTTAAGTACAAATTTTTAAACATTTTACTGTCAGTATTTATTTTCATTTAATGACTTTTAACATTATACATTTGAAAAGTAAATGTGTTTCTTAAAATTCTTTTTAGTATGAAATTTTTTAAAACAGGAATGTACTCTGAGGCCTATATTACAATTCTTGCACTCATAATAAAGCATTTGCTATTTTAGAGTTTTTTTTGCAAGAATGTGAACTAACATAAACTAACTTTTTTATTGTTGATGACCATAGAGAGATGTTTTTTGTGTCAATGTAATTGGCATACAGATGTCTGAAATATCATTATCATAAAATTTGTAATAAACAGAACAATCATAATATATTATTTGTCACTATCACTTCTCTCTGATTCTTTTTTAGAATCAATTTTGCATCATTCTGATATTACAAGTTCAATAAAACATTTTTGATGCTTCAACCTTGTAAAAGTAAAAAGTAATAATAATAATTTTGTCTACCCCAGGTCTAATTATCCATTAAAAAATACACTGCAAACCTAAACCAAATGCTCTATCAAAAATAAAACTCTCATCTTCACTATAAACGAAAACCATGTGTTCATTTCAATAGCAGTCATAAAGCATTCAATGCAGAAATATTCCCTTCCTTTTATGTTTTTAAAACAAAAACCACATGTTTGTGAGTAATATTTCTTTCATTTCGATTATAGAAGGTCAGATCTACATGTATCTCAAACCTTATGGACATATAAGGCCATCTATTGCCAAAAAATTGAGCTTACAAAACGTTCCAGGTGCCTGGCACACATGGGAGCCATTTGGCAGTGGAGGGAGAAATATGTTTGCCCAAATGTGAGCTGTTCAGGAACTGTCAGTGTTTCATGCTGGTGCAGCTATGGAATGTTAGTCCTAAAGGGGTTAAGACCAACATTTTCTCAATCATATCATTACTCTCAATCCAAAAGGTAAAGCATGAATTGGCTTAGTCTCGATTTGCTGTACTAGAGAAAAATTTGCCCTTAAAAATCAGGAGTGCTTATTGCATTCCTTAACTGCAAGGGTCATAATTTTTTTTCTGGGAAAAATACTAATAGTTACAAGGGTGTTCTAGCACATTTGTTACTGAAGATGTATTGTGTGTGCATAAATTATGCCATTTCTGCAACCTTTTTATACACTCTTTTTGACAATACCTACATTTGGCCCTCATCATGAAACATTTTCTTGATAGAGAATTTGTATGTTTTCAAGAACAGTACAATAATTGTAAAAATTGCTTGACAATTTGTGATTATTACTTTGAATGATTATTTTCAAAATATAAAGAAGAACCTCTCATTTATGAACATATTTACTGAATTTTGTTGGCAGATCTTGTATAAATGAAAGAAAGAAGAGAGTATTGACAGAAAAATTAAAAGATATAAGATTGAAAAATGGAAGATTAATTGAAATGCTGAATTGTATATTTTGTGAAAGATTAAAAATTGTTAAAGGAACAAGTTGTTTTCATTGTAGGAAAATGTATTCTTTTATCACTTATAATGTGAAGTAATACATAAAGTTGAGTGATATATTGCTTGGTTTTCTCTAGGTGAAAAATTGTCAATAGTACAAAACTATTTGCTTGTTATCTTTTTTTCATAGCATAAAAATTGTTCTAAGTTAAAAATTTTTTACATAGTTATATAGTTAAAATATTAAATCAATTTAATTGTTGTACCAGATGTAAAATTTTCAATATGTTAATAAAAATCATCATTTTTAAAAATGTGTAACTTGACAATATGTTATATCCAAATTAATTGAATTAATTCGTTAAAGGCTTTTTTATTTTTTCATTAAATTGTTGGATATGGATAGTTAAATTATCTATAAGTTGTTTTAAGTAGTAATTTTCCCCCAGCTCCTCCAGAACCTGAAGAAGGCGATGATGATGTTTTTGTAACCAATGACAATCTTCCACTAGATATCATAGATCCAACTGATAAACGCCGAACTCAGTCTTTAAGTGCATTACCTAAAGAAGAATTAAAAAGTCCAAAAAAGGTATTCCTTGTGAATAAATATGATAAATTTTTGAAGTTAAATTATTTAATAGCATACTAAACCAGTGTCTCCAATTAGCCTGCAAATAGGGAGAAGGATCACATAAGACGACCAATGAATGCTTTCATGATATTTAGCAAGCGTCATCGTGCATTGGTTCATCAGCGTCATCCGAATCAAGATAATCGCACAGTAAGCAAAATTTTGGGAGAATGGTGGTATGCTTTGGAACCTGAAAGAAAACAGAAATACCATGATTTGGCTTATGAGGTTGGTTTTGGAAATGTTTGTAGTTATTCTGTATACACATATTTTTGAAAATTGCATTTATGTTTGACTATTACATCTTTAATATAAAAGAATTTTTTTCCCACTATTATTCTCCCAGCATTCCTCTTTTTAATTTTGATGATTGGAAAAAAATTTTATGGTAATGTATGGAGGGAAAATCAAATGCTTTGCATCTTACTGATATTTCTACTATGTTTAATCACATTACTAGAAACTTTTACCCATTTCTAAGTATAAATGGGTTTGTATGAACTGTGCATCTGTATAGTTTTGTCTACATTTTTTAATATGTATTTTCATCAAAGCTTAAAACTTTCTCAACCAGGTCAACTAAAATGACTTTGCAGGCCATTTCATCCTGCAGGCCTCGTATAAAAAAATTTATCTTTATATTAGATTTAAACCCATTACAAGCATGTGAACATTTAAAATGAAATGGATTATTACTATTGTTTTCATTTTTTTCCCCATGTATATAAACATGGATAGTTTAATAATAATAATGCACTGGTCAAATAGGCCTAGTTCTAGTAATAAGCAGCCCGATAAAGTTACAGGAATCAAGCATGATGCTGCGGGGGGGGGGTGCATAGACGTGAAAATGTAATTCTGCTCACGTCTAAGTATGTATAAAAACAGAAGCAGCGTAATAAAATAGAAACAGCTATGAGATATGTTTGTTTCAAACCACTATACTTAGAACAAAAATGTTGCATAAAATAATTGTTTTTTGTAAAGTTGTAATGAATCTTTTGGGCCACAAAATTATTCAAGGCGGGCTGTGGCTTGTCCACCTTTGATCTGAATTCTTTATATAAGGAAACATCAAAGTACTATACAAAATAATTTTTTAAATAAATTTATTCAATTACTTTTTTAAAAGTTGCAATCAAATGTTATATTAAATTCATGATAAGTGGTAGACTTCAATGAAACACATTTTAACTGTAAAGTTTCTGAATAAATGTAATTTTGGTGAGAGTGCTGCTATGCCACAAAACTATTAACTTGGATTTTAAAAATCAGTATGCCAGATTTCTATTGTGTATACATGTAAATTTTTCTAGTGAGTGTACATTTTATGTATCTAAATTTCCATTTATATTTCTGATGAATTATAGGTGAAAGAAGCTCATTTTAAGGCATACCCCAATTGGAAATGGTGTAGTCGGGATAGAAAGAAATCCAGTACAAGTTCTGCTCCCAAAGACAATCAGAAACCTATTGGAAATGATGAACCATGTACTCCTTCAATGCCTTTAGGTACATGCATGTTTACTAATTTCAGCTAATTGTTTTTCAAAGTTAATCATACTACATTAAATTTATGGTTTGCCTTTTTTAAGCATATTTATTTTTAATGTTTAAGAAAGTGTAACATTTATTAGAAAATATTCATAAGTAATGTATCTTGGAAAACGAGTATTCATAAATTATTTTGAATAACTGAGCCGAACCATAAGCAATTGTAATATCTGAATAAGAAACAAAGCATAGTTATATTCTTTAGAAATATTTATTTTGTTCCAATGTGTTGTATTCGTGAATTTAATGTAACTTGTATGCCTGGAATAAATAAAAGTTTAATGAATATTTCATTAAAGATAAAAGCTAAATATAAGTGAAAAATGCATGCTGTAGGTCAGTTCTAATTTTTTTTTTTTTACGAAAACAAATTCATTTATTTGTTATTTTTTTTATTATTTATTATAAATCTATTTAGAATAATTGGTGTGTGATGTATGTTGAAATTGAGGGAACTGTTTTTAAATGTCTAATTGATCTTTAAAGAAGTATTATTGAAAGATCAATTTAAAAGTAGAACTTTTTGAAATATAGCTTGAAAACTTTTGCTATCATACATACATAGTAGCTTTTTTTCCAAAATTCCAGAATATTTAAAGGTTATTCAAAATATGTCATTTCTAAGAATTTGTTGAACGTTAAAAAAAAAAAAGTAATGCAGTTATGAAAAAATAAATTTTTTCACTGAAAAAGACTTTTTAATGTTTTATAAAGAAATTGATCAAATCATTCTAATTATTTAGATACTTCTTTTTTATTTTATATACACATGTAGTTTTAGAACTATTTGTGTTTTACTATGTGTTCGAAATCTTAAATATATTGAATATTTATTAAAAATGCTTTTAGCTGAAAAGGTGTCTATTTCCGATGATCTTTTACTCAATTACAATGTTGCTGCTACATCCAAAAAATCAAATGATGGAAGCATGAAAATATCAAAAAATTCTGTTTTTGAGGTAATTAGTGAAATTTTTTCTATTTCAATTGAGACCATGCTTTTTTTTATGGATAATTATTATAGTTTAATTAAATAAATTTATTTTAATTCAGAGATGTAATTTTTTTTTACTAGACATTTACAAAAACATTTTCAATGATAATTCCAAATTTAAAGAATTAATGAAAAGAATTTTTTTTAAAAAAAGTATAACTCACATAAATAATTTTCTGAGCCTTAAGTCAATCAATGGCTATTATTAATTTTCCGTTTCCTTTTGTTTATTTTTCCTTCTAGAATTCTGCATTTTCTCTACATTTGAAACTAAATAGTTCAATTACTTATTCGTATATTTGCAAACTTATGAATTTTAGTTTAGATTTTTAAAAAATAAATAAATAAAAGCCTTAAAAAATGAATAAATTATATTCTTTTTAATAATATTCTTAATATTTTTTGCCCATTATATTATATATATTTACCTATTTAATGTAGAGTGCTCTTTTCGATTTTGATGTTTCTGTGTAGAAAAGACCAAGATCTCGCTCATTATCCCAATTGCCGGATCCCTGGCATGCTAGTTTATTGACAAAAGAGGATGCTAAAGAAAATTTATCCATCAATGACAAGGAAAACAAAATAAGTTTACCTCCTTGTGGTGATACTGAAGTTTCAAGCTTCAAAGAAAAGCTGAAAAAAAGAACAAGTTTTGGGAAAAATTTGAATGGTTCCAGTACACGAATTGACTCGGATACTAGTGATGATGAAAGAATGGTTATATGTGAAGAAGAAACAAATTCTGGTAAGCATTTAATTTTATGGCAATGACAGTATTACTAAAATATACATTTGAATCTTTTCAGATATTGTTTTTTTGTATTAATTTTGTGTTGCTAAGTTTATGCATTGATATATAAAACCTAAAAACTTCAAGAATGCCACATTATTTTAAATCACTTATGTAATTAAAAATAGTTCTTTATTATGTGATATTTTCTCCTTTTTCATTATTAATATTTGTACTCAGTCATAAAAAAGAAACATCTATAACTACTTTTAACTTTTCTCATCATGAACAAATTCATATTACTTTATAATTAAAAAAATTTCAGATCATTATGTTATTAAATTAATTTTCCTATAACTAAAACTATATATTATAACTGTGTAAAAAGTGTTTTACGTAAGTAATTAACTTCTAAATTAATTTTTCATTACAAAAGAAAACTTTTCTTTTTTCAAAATTAAGTAGAGAATTATCTAAATAATATTTTTTATTTCATTTGTATAAAATTATTAGTGCTAGAGATTTTTGTGGGTGGGTGGGAAAATGCACTTTAAGGGCTGTGTTAGGTTATTTCTTTCAAATGCTTCATATTATATTTTTGTATTTTAGATACTCTAGGGATCAGTAATTAAATACTATGGACTAGTATACTTACTGCCCCAAATATAAATTTGAATTCAGATATATCCTGAATTAATAGGAGAAGGGAAATTTCTTCAAATTTTGGATCCAGGAACTGTATGACAAATATATTCTAAATAGCTAAATATTTTGACTAATTTCAAATCTTTAAAAAGTGAAATGTGTGAAAGAAAGAGAAAAGTAAGAAAACATTGATAATTAAAAAATCCTATTTAAAAATTAATTAGCTATGCTTATAAAAAATTCCTTTTCCTTTGATCTTTTAAAAATTATATCGGTTATCTCCAATTTTGATAAGAATTGCAAAAGTTAGTTGATGTATTTTTTTAATGGTGCATTAAAATGGAAGTTACTTATTTTATGCTTTCATTAGGTTATATTTAGGATGCTGTAACTATAAAGATTTTTACTGTAAGAAGCAGAATTTATTTTCTTTTTTCACTATTGCAGCTTATTATGATGTATAAATTTATACCAATTTTTGTACAAGTAAAGATGACCTTTTATGCATGTGTTCATGTATTGGCTTATTTCTTTCTGCAACTGAAATTAATATAAATGCCCTGGATCCATTATGTATTAACTAATTATGTATGCTATATTATAATATTGATCTGTTATATTCGAGGCTTATTTTTATACATAAGTCAATAATTAATATCATCAGTTACTTTAAAATTTTTATTCTTGTAGATTTGTTCAATAAGCTGCTGTTTTATTTTATGGAATAAAAATACTGAAATATATTTGTATTTTTTTGTTTTTGGATTTCAGTAAGTGAGAAACCATCTTTATGTATAGATGAACCCCCTATTGATTTAAAATGCAAAGAGAAAGTTACAGAAAGTGACACTGAAAGTCAGTCTGATGATGAATCTCTTATAGAAAACAAAGCATTTCCACAGCAGCGTTTTTCACCAGTTATGAAACATTCTTCTTCGGTTGAAGTCACCCACCGTCCGAAGCCAATAAAAGCTCATCCTTCAACTTCTCAAATTCCATTTTCCATCAGTTCTAGTAATAGCAATAATAGCAGTCATCCATTGAGTAGTCCTGGAAATGGCCATTTTCATAGGCCTTTACCCACCGCATCCAATTTTCAGCCTACCGGAGCTGTTTTTAAAGATGTTCACTCACCAAAAGTACATGCTCCTGATGCATTTACAGCTTTTTCTGTTGAACACCAAAAACCATCAATAATTGTTACTTCTGAACAAGGAGTAAATGACAGAATTTCAGAAACATTGGATATGCCTTCTTTAATTCCTAAAAGTCCATCTATAAAAGAAAATGCAAACAATGATCCTCAAACACAACCACTTCACAATCAAAAATCACCTGCACTTGATCAAATACCTATTACCAGAACTGGAGAAATATCCAAGCCTCGAGTGCAAAAAACTGTTCAGAAATTATCTAGGGGCAGTGCATTACCACCTTTACTCACAATTCCATCAATTAATTTAAATACTTCTACAAATACTGTTCAGACAACTTTTACGAAAAGCATATCTCCTCATACGCCAAATATTACAAGGAATTTGCAGTCCTTGCAGATTCCTAATTCCACCATTCCAGTTCAGACAGACAAATCTAAAGTTCAACTATCTCCAATATCCGCTTCTTTGATTCAGACTTCACAGGGATTTCTCGTGTCAAATGGTTCCTTGGCGGCGACTCATTACAGTATGGCTATTTTGAGTCCTCCAGTTTCAAAGAATTCTGCTTCCTCACCTCGAGTATCTCCTGCTCTCAATTCCCCAGAATATTTGACTGCTACATTGAAAAATTTAGTCATTCCTGCCTCCAAACAGAATGGTATGCCATCTACACCACAAACTCCATCCACCCCAGTATCTCAAATGGCATCCACAACAGTTTTAGCCAATCTTGTGCTCAAGACCAGTACTCAGATGCCATCTCAAAGTTTGTTATCTAGTCCCACATCTCCTGGGCAACTGCATCTCTCGCCACAATTCATCTCAAGACCTGGAACACAAGTGCAATATCTATTTCCTTCTCTCACATTGCAGTCTCCTAATATGAAAGGTAAAATTTTAAAATGTTTTTGTATTTTAAAGATAATAAATATTGTGTATCTTTTAAGATTTGTATTTTAATGTAATTTATAATGTAAGTGAAGTTTTTTATTGTAATTGCTTACTGTAAAAAATGCAGTATTACAAATATTCAAATGTAAATGTTTCTTAAATAAATTTGTAAAATCAATTTTACAAATAATTTAGGTATAATGCTAAATGTTTATTAACTATCTACATAAATCTAATTAACTCTTACATTATATTTTAGTCAAAAACTTTAAACATTGTTTTGAAGAATAGAACTTTTCTAAAGAATCTGTGAACTTGCAATTTTTGTAAAATTATTTATATTAAAAAACATTGTCTTATATTAAAAATAGCAATGTTTAAATGGAAATCAGTGGATTAATTTTTTAAAAAATTTAAAAATGTGATATTTTTTAAAACTGAAAAACATTTGGAAAACCACACTGTTAGCTTTGGAATTTTTCAGGCTGGCTGGGTGGCGTAGTTGGTTTTGCGCTGACCTTGTACACCCAAGTTTAAAGTTTGACCCTGGCTGAAGTTGGTGGATTTTCATGATGCAAAAAATCAACAGTGTTCTTGTGTGATTATGTGGCATGTAAATGATCCTTTGAATGCCTGTTTGTCTTGGGTGCTGTTGACAAAATTAAAATTCCTAGTACAGTTTTGCATTGTCAGAGCTCAGGTGCCTCTCTTCTGGGAAGAAAACTGAATGTTAAAATTACTTTTGGCAATTGGTATACTACCTATATCGTGCCACACTAAAAAGAGACACCAGCTCCCAGGGAATGTACTAGATCTGCAATAGTAAAACATTAATCCGCAGCCCCATTAGAAATAAAAAAAACTTCGGAATTCTTTGATTGTGACTTACCTTCTTAATCAAAATCAATTTAATTGCAATATCGTATATTATTCCCTATCTCTCTCTATTAAGAGTTGAAATGACCTGAAGGAAATGAGCATTTAAAAATATTTCAATCATCTTTTTAACAGTTTTACGAACTCATCTTTTAATAATCCTTTCTTTTAATTTAATATTTCATGTTCAGTTTTAGGGAATATAACACAAAGACTAAGAAAAAGGAATTACTAAGAAAAAGGAATTATAAATTATTTTAATTTTATTGTATTATATTTAATGCCACCCTGCATATTCTA
Organism: Trichonephila clavata; assembly: GCA_019973975.1. Taxonomy (NCBI): domain Eukaryota; kingdom Metazoa; phylum Arthropoda; class Arachnida; order Araneae; family Nephilidae; genus Trichonephila; species Trichonephila clavata. The sequence continues at coordinate 123,780 of BMAO01027133.1, read as the reverse complement.
CAGTGTGTATATTTTAGTCTTAGTTTTATTCTTAACCTGGCAGCTTTAAGAGTACTTTTTAAATATATTTTTAATTTTGTTACATGGAAACATTTTTAACCTTGAGATTAAAAAAACTCTTTTAATTTTTCTTTTAGGTATGGTGCAAATGGCAGTTCCTGCTCAAGGTAGCATTCAACTGGGTACACCTACAACTCATGCCAGTGGTGTTCCACCTAGTTTAACTGGTAGTAATACAAAATACATAGCAAATGGTCATGGGAAGTAAGTCGCATGATAGATTTTATATTTGTGTGTGTATATATTGATATACTTATATACAATATATTGATATACTTTTGTAAAATATTAGGCTTTCATATTTGATCATATTTAAGGGTTTATTTTTCTCCCTACTTTTCAAAAATATTTGGAATCAAAATTAAATGTGATCTATTCTTACAAACTTTTTTATAAAAAATATTTCTATTCCTGTATTTTGAAATCATTTTCTTATGATGACATTGTTATAATAGTATATAAAATTCTGCTAATGTATGGTGAATAAAAAAACATTGAAAACATGTTGGCTGACAGGCCTAGTATGTAAAATGAGTTACTAATCTTTATGAATTGTTTATGCAACCTTCTGCACTGTTTGCTAAAAAACTTTTTATGTATTTTCAGTCTTAATGTTTTATATTTTTAAGAATGGAGATTCCTGAAATTATTTCTAGTTTATTGAATGTAATTGCAACTTACATTTTATATTTTTTTTATAGCTCTCTAACTTCAAATAAGGTTTCAAATGCCTGTGTCCAAGGTGTTATTGTAAATAAACAAACATCTGCCCATCCTGTGGGAACATCACAAGTTCTAACACTCACCCCAGCTGTTAGCCCAGTGGTTGAAAATTCTAGGTTGCATTTGACAACTGTTGCCCAGACATATACTATCACAACTCCTCCTACATCTGCTGCTACTCAACGACTTATTCTACCATCCACAAGGTTTTATATGCTTTGTTATTTCTTGTTAAACATAATTATTTTCCATGTTTTCCTAACATGTAGTTTTTTATAAAAACTTTCTTCTGGTACAAGTCCATTACATGCCGATAACAAAATTTTATAATATTCGTAATGTAACAGAATTTGGTGCTTGCCTCCGTTCGACCAATTTTTTGAAATTGAAAGATATCGCCAGATGTCACAATATAAAGCCAGTAGTTGAAACCATTCCTGTGCACAGTAATAATAACAATGATAGCATTTGGCAACATTTTTTGAATTAGCAAAACTGGTCAACGATACCTGAGGTATATGCTTACAGAAGTAAATACAGTAGAGTTCCGAAAACTCGGTCTAATGTAGACCAAATAGTGGCTGAGTTTGTGAAAATGCTGAATCATCAAGAAAGAGGCTATATAAAAAAGAATATGTACTAGCGTTTCCTTTTGTTTGCTTGAGAATACAATAGAAAATAAACTGTCCAAATACCCTTAAACAAAGAAAAAATACATATTTTATAAAGGCATTGAGCATTTACTACTTGACAATGAAAATTAATGAATATATAATATATAGTAATTTACCTGATCAGATACACCTCAGAAAAATACTTTATGAAGGTATAAAGCTGTCTATATAATGAAAATTAAGAAGTAGACTTTGCAAAAGCTGACTACTTTTTTAAAAGAAATGCATAATGTTTGTTGTCTTCCATACTGCACTTAGCATTTTGGTGCTTTATCACAAAGATGATGAAGGAACAGTAAGTCCATCCCAATGCACCTTGTTCAAAATACTGAAGGGCATTTTCGACAGCTTTTAATCCTTTACTGTGGGACATTTTAGGAGTGTATACAGTGTCTTCAACATTAATGTCTTCATCATTTTCTGGTATTTTTTCATTAACTGAGACAGCAGCAATAACATCTGCATTGGACACCCTGCAAGGGTGTGCCGAGTTATCTGAACTGCTGGATTATAGAGTGTCAAGTTTTCAGAACTCTACAGTATTAACTGTTTTATCTAAAATTCTTAATATTTTTAGTGTTTAATATGTAAAATTTGTAAAATCTCATTTTATAAGATTGTGTTTAGTTTGCTGTTTGGAATTTTTATCTTTTGTAGAGTTCTTGTGTATTTTTATCTTGCTTTTGAATCCTTAAAAAAATTAACCTTTTATTTCTCATCTGTAAGTATTGTATTTTAGCCGAATGTAAATAAATTATGTTCTTAGAATTTTTGTTAATAACACAGTTTTAATTTTTGATTTTCATCGGCCTTTTTTATTTTAAATTAAAAAAGAAAAGGAAATGTTTTAAGATTATAGGTTTTGCATTTATATGAAGTATTAGACAAAAAGTTGTCTTTGGAATTAAAATTAGAAATGGAATCCACTCAGATGTAATATGCATATTATTTTACTGTTAAACTAAATAAGTTTTTTCTCTTTAGGCGCCAGGCAACATCTCCAGGATCACCTGCAGTAGCCACACATCCAGTCTCACTCATTTCAACAGATTTGTCTCCCAGTGTTCCTGGCACCTTAATTCAATTACAGCCATACACTGCTGTAACGCCTCAAAAAGGTTAATTAGAACTTTTTAGTATAATTTACAAACATTTTTAAATAACAAATTTATTTCAATATTATAAAAAAAAAATAATTTAGTAATTTATAATATTTTAAATATATTTTTTCCTGTGTTTTTAACAAGCTTCTCTTAATTTATAAAAAATAACTAAATACTAAAATTGCATTTGTGCATGTTTATGTTTTAATACATACATTTTATCCTGTGTTATATAAGTAAGCTTTGTAATTGTTAGATGAAAGAAAAATTGAAATTTAAGCCGTGTTTCTTTTTCCCTTCATAAAATTATGCAGTATAATTGGATGTATAAATAGCTATTTCTATGTTACATATTGATCAGTATTATACAATATGAATGTATCCCTAATGAAGTATTAATTATGTTAATATAATAATTTTATTAATTAAAAATATTGGTGTATTTTTTAATTGCATAATTTTTTTCTCTTTAGAACCAACGTCATATGTAACAGTGAACCAAGTTAAACCTTCTTCTGTAACACTAGTAGCTTCAGCATCTCCAGCTGTCAGTCCACGTACATCTATAAGTACATCAAGGAGTCCTCATAATCGAAGTCAATCTCCTCAGTTTTATGCTGGTAGGTCTGTTCCCTCTCCTCCATTCTATTGTATTCTTATTTCTGAAGGCATAAAATTGGAATAGTTATATGAAAGAATTTTGTGATTGTATAAATTTATTGTGTGTAAAATTCTTTACATTTACTTCATAAACTTAGGGTAATGTGCTATATACATACGTATAATTTAAATATAAATCCCACAAAATAAACTTTGAAAAAGAGCCTGTTCTTCTATGAATATAAATTTGAAATTTTAAAGACATATGCTTATCTTTACTATTTCAGTAGAGGTATCATTTGACTTAGAGTATCTTTTACTGAGTCTATAGAGGTATTTTTTTATTTTTGTAATAAGTTGCTTTACAGTATAATTTTTAGTTTTAGAAAAAAAAGTTGATTCTATTCATCCTATATTATTTACTATTTCTTACAACTGAGTAATAAAATTTTATTTTGATGAGGTTTGCTTTTAATTGTATTTAAAATCTTAAACTGTTAAATAATTTCTTGTTTAATGCCCAAAATAATACTTATAATTAGGCAATACAGTTACTTTTTGATCAATTTGATACTTATTTTAAAATTTCTATTATAATTACTTATAAGTATTAGTTATCAAACAAAAGTAAATTTATTATTTATTTACAAAGAAAAGTAAAAATAATCAAAAATTTCTGTGATAGATTGATTAGCTCTGATGAAATAAATTTATAAATTTTATTTAGAATATCAGACGCTTGGAAAGCATTCAGTAGATTTTAAATGTATAATCCTGTTTCTTTACTATTTAGGTATCATGGACATAAAATCTGGAGCTCTGTCTACAACTCCAGTGAGCTTAACACCAAATAGTAAAGGTGATCTTACGTTTTCTGCTCATACATTTCATCCAAAGCCTCAAAAGGTAAAAGCAACTGTTGCCAATGTACCATTAGCAACATCTGTTGTAGAATCCGAATCAGCGTCCAAAACTGATTCTAAAAATGGTAAGTTTTTAATACATTGAGCAACAGATTAACCTGTGTACTTTGTTATTTATATAATAATTTTAGTTTTAAATAGCACCATTTATTGTATATGGTTCCATTATCTTAATTAAAAATTAATTTTCAAAGATAATGATGGTAGTCAATCAGACAACTCTAAACCCCAGAGATCATGTAAAGGGAAACGGTACAAGGAATTGGTTGCTGAAGGTGGGATCAGAGCAAAGAAAAAGGTATTTTATGAATTAAAATTTATTCTTTATCTCTTTTGCTTGCTTTTTGAGTTATACAGAAAATATTATCAAAATGTAAAAAAAAAATAATTTTGTAACAAGACTGTTGGGATTATCTAGTAAATTAGATTAAATTTGCACTGTTATTTATTTATATTATCCATGATTCTTCTAATTTTTTTCAATAAACGTTTAGTGTAAAAAAACGTAAGAAAAACACATTTTCAATGTTTAAAATAAAATTGTATGTTTATAATTTGTTATTGATATCCTTAACCTCTTAACTGCTGAGAAAACGATTTAATGGCTTGCTTCCCAGTTCCACCGTTTTTCATACAGGCCTGCATAGTTATGTGGTGTATTAGGGGAAAAGAAAAGGCATGCATAAGTAAAACCTTCTCAGAAATAAGTAAATCCTTCGCAAATGTAATTATGTGGTGTATTGGGGGAAAAGAAAAGGCATAAATGAGTAAAACCTTCTCAGAAATAAATAAATCCTTCGCCAACACCTTCAATGTAATTTAAATGCAATCTAAAGCATTCAGAATAATTTTACTGATAGCAGCACAATGCAAATGATCGCATGTCAAAAAGACACACATATATATATATACACACCAGGGGCAGTTAACATACTTACTGAGCAAGCCATATAACACCTTAACTGCCTACAGCAGTTAAGGTGTTAATTTTTAAGATATTTTGCTAATTTTTATTTTCTGACTATCTGTAAATTCATATGTGTGTTCTTAATGATTTTAAAAACATATTTATTTACAGCCTCCTAAATTGGGAATAATCAGTGAGATATCTCAAACTGCTGAATCTCAAGGTGGCAATGAAAGCAATGATATTGCCTCAAATTTAAATGGGACACAATTATCATCTTTGCCAGTTACACTTGCATCAGATTCAGCTGTTCCAGCTACAGTAGATGATGTTGGAAGTGAACCTGCTTCAGCTTCTTCACCTCAAGTATGCTTTGTTCTTGCTCCTACACCAGCCCAGTTAGGACGTGCACCAGGGCAATTGAATCAACGTAGGTCTTCTGAATCCCAAGATGCAGCTACAAAAGCTGTTGTAGAGGAAGATGAAGAACAAAACTCAGCTGATGGAAAACAAATTGTTAGTGATGGTTTTCAGCAAGAACCATTAAGTCCAAAAAAGACTAATTTAAAAAGAGCAGCTGATGATGGAATGGATAAGTAAGTGCCTTTATGTGTCTGTTGAACTGGTTTTTACATCAATTGAATGTTTCTGGGTGATATTATCAAATTAAAATTTCTGGCTTTATTTTAATTCGACTTTTAATGGTACCTATTTGTGGTGAGTAGTACTACTCAATGAAATTGCATTGCTCAAATTTTAATGTAAATTTTTATTCAATGTGGAAGAATATAGTGACATTTTATAAAAATTGAATCACTATAAGTTGACATTATCTTTTTTAGATTTTATACATAGCATTGTGTCTATATATTTGATTCTTGTTCAAGCTGTGTAAGTCAAATGCTGTATAAGTCATATTTTTTATTTTACTGCTTTGTTCATCATTTTGTGTATTACAGATTATAATTTTATTAAATTATTTTCCATTTTGAAAAGAAAAAGATCATTTAGTTGTATGTTGTTTTCAGACTATCTAAGTGCATGTAGTCAAAATTGTGGTTTTATTTTAATATGTGCTTTAGAATATGTGTGTATATATTGTTAAACTACTTATTCGATCCCAAGTCCAAAATTGCTTTTTGATTTGCTAGAATCCATTTTTAATTATTGTTTCAATGTGTTTTCTATTTCCTTTCATATATTTATTGTGGAGTCATGTTGAATTTTTCATTTTATTATTTCTTTGTATTTTAAACCATATTTTCTCCTCCTCCCCCTTATAAATATATATAACATTAGCATGACCTTCTTTGGTGTATATTTTGAAATATATACACATATTTCACGTAGGAACTGCCATAAAGGATGGTTAAGGAGAATATAATTTTTAATAATTGTAAAAAAAATAGTATGATTTTCTATCTTATGGGAAGATAACCTTAAAAACATCATACATTTAGCTGTTTGTATTCATGAATGCTTGTTTTTCTCTAAATAAATATAATTTTCTTTTTGAATTTAACTGTATAAAGATAATTCTATATAATGAATATTAAATACAAAGGAAGTTAGAATGAAGTTGTTATAATTAGTTACACAAGTTCTCAGTTTAAAAATTTTTTTAATCGTGAAGTAAAAAGTGCATATGGTAAGATTATGTTGGTAGATTTTAATAATTGTTGGAAGTATTTTTACCTTTTTTTTCCCCATCAGGGTTCTTGAACAAGTTGATTTTGAAGCTCGCTTTGCATCTTTGCCACAGTTCAACCCTGAAGAATCCCCATCAGCTACTGCTGCTTCATTGCCTAATTCTCCACGAGCTTTTGTAAATAGCTATAGAAAGAAACGTCGATTGTCAAGTAAGATATAGAAAATAAATTGCAGTTTGATTCAAAAACTCTTACTTTTTCATCATTATTTACTTAAAGTGTCATAATTTATTTTTTGCAATTTTAGCTGCTCAAGATCAGGATGATGCTGAACCTGTCAAGAGCCCATGTAAGCCAAAAGGCCAATCCAGTAGTTCAGAAGCAGGAACTCCTAAAACGCCTAAAAGTGCTGCAGTTTTTGAAGGAAATAAATTTTTTGGACCTAATTTTACTATTGAAGGTAAGGTTTTAAAATGTAAAATTTTTGTGTGAAAAAAATAGTAGCTAATTTATTGAGATGAAATGTATGTAGGTGTTTCAAAAAGTAAGGCAACAAGTGCTCTGACAGGTGTGCAAATTACATGAGAAATAAAAACTCCTGCGAAGATAACGATGATCACAACATTCAAATGGTGCTGGTAGATGGAGCTGGTTTTCCAGTAACATGACTAAATCTCAGTTAAGATGGCTACATTGAAGAAACACATGGTCTGTGACTGAAATAAGAAGTATGACACTGTTTTTGTGGTTAAAGAAAAATTCTCCAGCTGAAAATCATTGACTCTCAGTAGAAGTGTACGATACAAGTGTTATATCATGAAGACAGGTGTGGTTTTGGTGCATGGAAGAATAGATGTACAAGATGAAGAAAGAGTGTTTTCGATTATAGTTAGTGGACCATCCTCCTTACATTTTAGAACTCTCACCAAGTGATTTCCATCTCTTTGGATCTTTAAATAAACACTTTAGAGGTCAGCTTTTCAGAACTGATACTGAGGCTCAGCAAGCTGTCTTGACATGGTTGCACAACCTTGACATTAATTTCTACGATGCTGGTTTCAATGATTTGGTGTACCGATGGAACAAATGCCTTGATAAGTATGATGACTGTGCAGAGAAATAATGTACTTGTGCTTTTCTACATTGTATATATTTTTTTACTTCCTGAAGAAATGTTTACTCTGAATGGGCCTGTTACCTTACTTTTTGAAACCCTTACATTTGTTCAATCTGTCTTGGAATTTGCAGTTTGTTGCTGCATAAAACATTAAATAAAAATAATTAAAAAGTGGGTAAATTAATGTAGTGTGAAAATAGACACATGACAATACATATATATTATATTGTTCAGTTAAATATATTGTTAAATGTGTAATAATTAAAATGTATTTAAAAATTATGCAATTTTTTAATTGCAATAAGCACAATCTAATTTTTCTTAAAAGCTTTGCATCTGTTCTAATTTGACAGAACTTTAATAGATGTTTATTTGTTATTTACACACATTTATGCTTTTTTTTATACAAAATTATTTCAGATTTTGTTGAATCTGAATGCTCTAGTACACATTCTCCAAGGACACCTAAAACTCCTAATGACAGTGATAAGGGCATGTCATCACAAAGACGTATTTTAGATCAAAGACGAAGTTTAGTAATGCAATTGCTAAAAGATGTTGGTTTATTTCCCACAGGTAATTGTTTATTTTGTGCTGTTTTATTTATAATAAAACTTTTGAAATATATGTATATAATGGAAAAAGCTCTATGTATAATGTTTTTTTTTAGTATTTATTGTTTGACTCACAATTATTGATGTATATACATAAAAATATAAAATTAATTTCACAAAAGACACATAGCATTTTCTTCCTATTTTTATGAAATGGCTGAAAGTGTTAGCTTGATGTTTGTTACAAATTTTTTTTTTTTTATTGTAAAGAATTGAGTTGGAGGCATTTCAAGAAATTCATAAATTTATTTACTTTAAAATTTTTGTAGACAGTATTTGAAAAAAAAAAAGATCCTTTTAATTTTTGAAAAGAAATTTTTTTATATGCTTAATTTAATAGTAGATATTTTTTATTGTGTAAAAAAAAGGATAAATCTATATTAAAATTTTTTATAATTTATAAAGAATCTTGTATGTGGATATAATTGGAGTGATTTTTTCCCCTCTCAGCCCAAGCAACTGCTCAGTTTCAACATAACCACCAAGAGGCTTTTCCTACAAAAAATACTCTACAACTGAAAATTCGCGAGGTGCGACAAAAATTGATGGCTCAATCTGCAGGCACTCCCCAACCTCCTACCACACCAACTGCAACTAGTAGTTCTACTAATAGTAATAACAATACACCTACAACAAACACTCGCCCTGAAAGCGCAGATACATGGTCTCAGCAGCAATTCTTAGTACCAGGACCTGTGGGAGCAAATAGCAAACTTAGACCCATTTCTTCCAGTGATGGAGCAAAAAATTCCTGTTATGTTCAGGATAAACACCAAGAGTGTAGAACAGAAACAGTTTCGAGTTCTAGTGAGCAAAGTTGACAATCTACTTTATTTAACAACAGCAACTTACTCATTTCTAATATAGTAAGTGATTAGTATTTGAGAAATGTGAATGGAAACTAGTCAGAAACAACAAAAAATATGACCTAGCTGATGAAATAATATTTATTATTTTGACATTATATGGTCTACTATATATCTAATCTTAATGTTTTGCATTTGAATTTACATTAAGTGATGTAAATGTGAAAGTTTCTTTGGAATTTTTAAAAAATACCAAATATATATATGTTTTTAGAATTGATCTGGTTACATATAAGAATTTAAAGTTTTACATATTAATTCGACATCTAAGTAATGTTCAATATGTAATTAATATAAGTAATGTTCAATATGTAATTAATATGCAAAAAATTTCTTGAAAGTGTGAAAAACTTTATTATATTAAATAGATTATGGACATTTTAAAATTGACACTTAAGTATCATTTTTATGTTTGACATAAATAAGCACAATTGATTTGGAAAAATGCTTTTTGACTCTAAGTTATTTAAATTGTGCTTTAACTGTAGCATTTTTTTTCAAGTATAGTTGAAAGTTGAGTTGTAAAATGGCTATTTTGTTTGAGCACTTTTCACGTGGTTATATTGAAATTTGTCACCTGATTTAAAAAAAAATTGTTTAGTGAATTTATTTGTTAAGAATCAAACAAGTTAATATTTAGCACAATTTTTTTAAAGCAGCAATCTCTCTCTCCATTGTTTAAATGATTATTTTTGAACATGCAGTTTGCATGTTAATTTGTAAATTATGTATATTTTTATGAATTTTTGACTTTTCAAGTTGTTATACATATAGATTTTAAATATTTCAGAGATTAAAATTAAACACTCAATGAAATGACATCTTGTGCTAAAGTGTATTTTTATTAGTTGTGTCTATGATCACCTCTTTGTATTTGATCAGAACATACTTTTTATATATTTTATATTTCACTAGAGAAAGTGATTTTGTTATGATTAAATTAAATGTATTTTTCTATTATCCTAGTAATATTTAAAAGTGCAATTTGTTAAGTGTTCATATGAAAGATTAAAATGTTTTATAATAACTTAAATTATTTTTTAAATGTAAGTTGATATAAAAATTCAACTAATCATTGCTTTGTGTTTTGGGGAAAAAATTGATAATTTTTTAATGAAGAGTACATGAAAGAATAATTGGAATTATTTGGGGTGCATTTTATGCTTAATCTATTATGCTTTAAAATTATTTTGTTCTGTTACAGCAAATGATACTGGTATTGCTAAATTTTAAAAAAAAATAGAGTAAAATAATTAATTTTGCTTTTTATCTATATTTTAAATGTAAAGTTTCAAATTTTGGAATGTGGGAAAATTATCTTTAATCAAAATAAATTGTTTTGCTTGAATTTCTTGATTAATTTTATTATGAAAAGTTATCTTGGAATAAAATCAGATTACTTTGAACAAATTAATTTTTTTGTAGGATAGAACAGACATTCAAGGACTCTTCTATAAAAATGAATATAAATAACCTTGATTTCTTAATTAATGATTATTTTGAAGAAAGTTTTATTATTATTACTGTTTATAATAATTTTATAAGATGTTTTACCAAGTTTTAGAGGAAGTATATATTTTTGATTGTTGTATAAATGAACATAGTTATCTAGAGTTAAAATAATTATGTTGCTAAACTTATTAATGAAGATTGTTTTCTTATGTGTTCAGCAAATAAAAAAAAATATTAACCTGAAGAGGAATGAATGCATCTATGTGTATATAAGTAGAAAATTGGAAACAGCATGTTTTAAGTGAAAGGGTAAAATTCCTTATTGCATTGGGCAGCTGGAAATGTGTTTACAGAAGATGGTTTTTATATGTATTGATTTGAAAATGTGTAAAAAGTTTTAATGTTGTATATATATGCTTAGTCAATTGCTAATGTACAAAACAATGTAGAAATTTAAAAAAATGTAGATTTTAGTATTTATACTTTTAGTATTATGTACGATTGAAGTTTGTTTTTAGTTTGTTCACATGCTCAATTTTGTTTTTAGTCAAAACGAGCAAAATGGTAATCTCATGCAGTGGAGTTAGTTTTCACTGGTACTTTGTGATAATTCATTTTTATTCTGCTTTCACTAAGTATTGAATGAATCTTCATTATAAAGAAAATCATTAAAAAGTATTTTAATTTGGAAAATCTTTGTGGAATGTACATCTAATTAACTTTCCAAAGTAAATGAAATTAACTATATATATATACTTTATATTTAAAAATAATTGATATTTTTATATGAAGTTCATCTAGTTCTTGTTGAAACGTAGTGTTTTTTGCATTTTGTAAATATGTCACATATGTATGTGGTCTCATTCTTAAAAGCACTTTTTATTGTTGTCAGATGTGCTCCACTATGTTGAACTGAATGTAAAATGTTTTGTTGAAATGTCAGTATCCAATTTAAATATATTGACTCAGAAAGCAGAAATAAAAATTATACTTTACTGTTTTCATTTTTCTCATTTTGTTTCTCAAAAAAAAATATATATATATATAACACAAATACATAAAAATTTATTTACTTTATAAACGTTATTTACAAACATTTAAAGGCAAATATATTTTTTTTACAAAAAAAAAAAGCATTTAATAGACAGATTATTTGCATTTATTATCAATAACAGAATCAGATATAATCATAAAATTTTGGAATGGAAATAGATATGATTTACTAGTAATTGTATTTTTTCTACTTAGTGTCTAAGGTACATCTCAAGTTAAGGAATAAGCCATTTAAAAATATAAACTAATCCAACTTGTATAGAAAATCCAGACAATAAAAAGTTTGAAATACTCTTTTATCAACTAGCAAAACTGATTGCAATTATAAAAGTAAATCAAGACTAACCTTATTGCGAGTTAAAAAAAATTCTTCAAAAAATATTTGTACATTATCTTCACAAACTTCTAATTTTAGTATTATAGGAACATGGACTGGTGAAAATAATGTATAATTTTATGAGTAATTCTTTGAAATATAAAAAAATATGGAAATTAAATCCTTTAGAAGGCAATACTACCTTCACATCTGAATTTTAGCCTTCTTTTAAAAAAATCGCAAATCAAGTAAAATAATTTATAGAATGAAAATTAAGCTAAATAATACACCAATTTGCTTAGTGATAAATGCAGTGTATATTATTTCCATATCATTAAAATAATTTCACTAGTGAATTGAATACATTTCTATTTATTTAATCGTCATAGAATCAGGCTAACAAAATATCCATGTTTCATTATTAATGTAATAATTTATCAAAAAAATAAGTAATGACACCCAGCCAAATTATCTAATGAGTCCATTGCTAGAGTTTAAAAGAATGAAGATGGTCTGCATTGATTTTCAAACTGTTGAAAGTATATTGGCAAATCTGATTTTTTTTACTTGATTATTTATTAAAAAAATATAAGATTAAAATTTTTATTTGAAAAAAATATTTCCTGCATCAAATTTTTAATAAGTAATCTTAATACATTGATATGTTTTTTTAAATGTAAATTTCAGTTAAACTATGTGGCGTTACAGCCCATGAGGGCCAAGACCTTCTGTGCCCATCTTGGTATACCTGACCTAGGGCGATGAGCAGATGTTCTGGTCAGTCTGACATGAAATCCCCAGTGTTTAGTTCCCAAGCACAAGCTCTTGGTACTCATTTATTGACCCACTGAAGAGATGAAAGGCTGAGTTGACTTTGCCCTGACCAGGATTAAATTTTAATTACTTATGTTACATAAGAATTTCAAATTTTTGACCTGACCGATTTACTTTAATTTAAAGTGCAAGTTTTGACAAATCTCATCAATCTTTCCATATATTTGAATTTACCAATTAGATATTTGTATTTTATAATTAAATTTTAATGAGTACTTATGCAATTGAAATGCCAAATAAAGCAAGGTGTACAAATTTCACTTTAATTTATTCAAATTTGGAAATGAAGAAGATATAACTCCTGTAAACATTGTCTAAAATTGGAAGGGGGAAAAAAAAATTTTTTTTTTCCAATTTGATTATGAACACCATTTTAAGAAAAACACCCTCACAACCACAATATTAACAATTTGAATTTTATTCGCATGGAAAAATAAATCAATGATTTTTAAACAATTCTATTCTTCAATAACAATACAATAGAAAAAAATTAAATAATCCTATGTGCTCTCTGAACAAAATAATTTTTTTTATAGAAATTTCGGATAATAATTGGACCATAAACATATTCAATTTATTTCTTACCATAAATACCTTAAAGAAACATACATTAAAAAACATTTTCAACTGAGGTTTAAATAAAAGAAAATATTTTAAAACTAATTTGTTCTTGCATGTGATCAATATATAGACACATTTTTGAAAACTTTTTATCAAATGATAGTGAATAACAAGTTTGTTATCTTTTAAACATACAAAATAAAAATATTAAATAGCATATCTGAGAAACATAATTTAAGATAGGCAGAAATACTGATAATATATTCAATTAAAATGTTTGATATACATTTTATTTACAATACAAGGCAGACTAAGTTCGCAGTAAAGATATTTAAAGATTGAAGCATACAAAACAGTTGCCAATATTAGAGGTAAGATCTTGGCTTTGCATCTCAGTTTGTTATTTATATGACTATGCATATCACATACTTGAGGGGAAAAAATCACAGTTAAAAGCATCTTGAAATTAAATGTCTTGCACTTCTTTTCCACAGAAAAGCAGATTTTTGCACAAATGACTTAGTAAAGAAAATATTTCATACAAACCGAGTCCTTCCCTGCATTGATAATAAACAATTGTCACTTTTTGAACATTTAACAATTTTAAGTTTATATTGACAACAATTTTCTTCTTGCAAATATCACAATATTTTCTGTAATTTTCTTCCAGCTAATGATTCAACAAGTCGGTATTTTTAAAGAGCATTATAAAAAAAGTGATGGTTTCTCTCCATATTTTTATTAAATAATTTTTTTAAGCAAGGCCAAAGAGGATACCATCCTCTAAGCTAGAAAGGTTTTTAATCCCCTCTCGTAACAGTCTGGTTTGTTTCAAATCACACATAAGTAAGTTTCACTTAGCAGCTTGGGCAGCTTCATATTCACCACTTTTAGTTGCTATGATGAGAGCTTCTCTGTAAGCCTCCTCAAGATTAAAAATTCGCTTATGGACAGGTGGAGCAGGACGAGATTTCGGTAAATCATTTGATGGATCCAGAAGTTTGCTTAAAAAGTCTTGCAACCTTTCTTGCTTTGCACCTGTTATTTGTGATAAAGAAATAATGAATTAATTTGAGTTCAAAACTTTCAATCATAGGTTTAAGAAGTTAAATTAATTTCCGATATTCTATGCATTAGTTTTACCTACATACTACTCATTTATTACAATAAAATAAATTTTAAAATTTAATCATTAACTTTAAAAATTCAAAGACTGAAATACTTTTCTTTAAAAAATGTATATATTACAAGAATAATTATAGTTGGAAAAATTAATTCTTTAGTCCTAATCATTTTGGCTTTCAAAAAATATATATATCACACACTATACAGAATTTCTTTCAATACTAAGATTAAAATAATATTTTAGTTATTTTAGTAAAATATTATTTACACAATATTTTATATGACAAGCACTTGAATTTTGAAGAAAGCTTTTTGGGTAAAAGGGGGTGAGAGAAGCAATCATATAAATCACAATCAAACATGCATGCATCATAATGCATTTCAAATAATCGCATGCATAACAAATAAAAGCATTCCTTTTCCATTCAATTTGGACATTTGATTCTAATTTAGATACATTTGAAAGATTTAATAAAGAAAATAAAATGCTGGGAAAAAACCGCGACACCCAAAATCCATATCATGATATCGAACTGAAAATGAGTCTAATATGGGATATGGTTCCTTTAACAGCTTTAAAGGGCACACAGTTTGATGCCACACTGGACAGGGGGTAGTTGAGGAGTCCATGTAACAGTCGATCTTACTGCTGCAGCAAGGCAGTTTTCAGGTCAGGGATGGTTCTTAGAGGGGGATGGAAAGATACAACTGTACTCCCAAGAGTGACCCAGGGTAAAGTCAAGAAATCTGACTTTTCAATCCAACCAGTTGAGCCCTAAGTGGATATGCTGTCTATTAACTGGAACCCAAACTCAACTGCACCCCTGTGAAGTCAAATTGAAAATCTCTATGGCTATCAAACATAATGTCAAACTAAACCATCTCTACTGTCATAATGATCCTTTTTTTTTTATGAAGGAGGAATGGTGTATCTTAGGTTCTCTCCAGATAAAGATATGGGGGGGGGGGGGGAGCACCGTTCAGGTAGAATCTTACTCATTTGTAAAAAGCATGATGCTGTACTGAAGTCTGGCCCAAAGTGATTGTTGCTTTCATCATGGTACATATGCTCTCTTGTATGATATAGTGAGTGGGATTAAATAATAAGTCTTTTCTGGAATACAGCCCTGATGCCTTAGGGAACTGTAAACCATGAAATTTAGGTTCTAACGCCAACACAGTTCGTGTGAGAGCCTGCAGCAATCCTGTGTCATTTAGCTGAAATAGCCAAAAATAAAACCCCTATTTCATTATTGTAGATATTAATTGACACTATCCAGGTCTTTTCAATTTCACTTTATTGTTTTGAAACAGTTTCCACAAATTACCAATTGGCATTACATTCAGATCTGGAGATACCTGTGCTTGTGATTAGTTTGCCTTCAATTATCCACCTCATTTAGTTATCTGTGCCATTCACAACTATTTATTCCAAAAGATAAAATTTACCCAGGTCTTGTGAAAAACAAGACGAATGTCAAGGAGTACACAGACACAAATCGCCAACAATTTTTCATGCACTTATACACTTCATGCAGCTTTGAAGACATGTGCATATACCTTAAACAAGGGTGTCAGACTCAAAGGCTAACTTGGGCCAAACAAACAAGGTTTCACTTTAGGTAGGTCGCAAAAAGAAATCAATGTTCATTGTAACACAAGTTTATTTCGAATAACACATTATAACAAACATAAATAAAAGTACAAGAAAAATTTAATGTTTATGACCAGACACTTAACATCTTTTCTGCACTAATATCTTTCCTATTTAGGGAGAAATTTTGATATTTTATTATATATTTTTGTGTGTTGATATACAGACCGGGCGGTAAAAATGTTTGTTGTGAGCTGCATGCAGACTGCAAGTTTGACACCCCTGCCATAAAGTATTCAACGCTGAATGTTTGCATAATTTTTCAGTGTAATAATTAGTAGTTTTAGTTAAATACTTTTTTTAGAAATTAACAAATTTTCTTAATTTTGCACACAAGTGTAGTTTTAATCCCACCAACGTAATCAAATGTGAAGTAGAGATAATAAACGAAATAATATAAGTTTAATGGACTGTTAAATGAAGTACAAATCATATATATTAAATGGGAAACTAACATACAAAATATGCATCCATCATATATATGTATTGTACCTTTATTATACACTGGTCATCAAAGTTAAAAGAAGACAACAATTTTAAAAATGTAGTAGAATGTTAGTGTAAGTAAGGTGTAAGAGTGCTTTTCAGGATGAAAAGTAAAATGGGAAAAACGACAGATATTTCACAATTTGAAAAAGGGCTTATTGTTTGTGCCCATTTAGTGGCAGTCTCGATTTCGAAGACAGCAAATCCCTCTGGGTTCTCAAAAGCAGCCCTCTCAAAGGTTTTCAAAAGTTGGAATCAGAACCAACTGTACTTCTCTAGAAGACGTAACTGCGGTTTGAGTACAGTTTTCCAAAAGCCTGATCAGTGGCATCTCCCACAAATTTTATGGCAGAACAGGGACTCTGCTTCAACTGACACAAATTGCAACCAAGACTCTTCCCAACAGATTTCAGCTCCAACCATGCACAGAGAATTGTAGAGGATATGAATGCATGGAGTGCTTGTGAGAAAACCACTCACTTCGGCCTGAAATGCAAAAGTTTCTTTTTAGCGGTGTCCAGAAAGGAAACACTAGACATTTGAGGATTGGAAATGGGTAATGTGGTTGGATGTGAATCATGTTACACCATATTTTGCAATGATGGAAGACATCGAGTTTGGTGAGAATCCTCTAAAGACACGAATTGGTCTTGTCTTACTTGCTCTGGTGGTGCATCTATCTTGTCTGTCTGGTGGTAGTATCATGATATGAGGCATGTTCTACTGGCATAAAAGTGGTGCCCTGGTGTTCTTCAAGGGCAAACTAACAGTCATGAGACACATAGATATACTGGCAGATTAAGTGCACCCTGAAATGCTGTACTTTTACTCTGATGGCAATGAATGTTTCATGGATGATAATGCTACTACCATATTTTCCTGTATATAATCTGTTGGTTATATATTAAAAAAGTTTCAAATTTCATTGTGCATGTTATATGCTGCCGCAGATAATGTGATAAAAACATTCTTCATCAGAAAGGTTTACAATAAAGTTTTGAAAGAAAAACCATTTATTATTTAAAAAATAAATAATAGATGATGCTGAAAGCTTTTGCAACTCGGCTGACATATTTTGGCTACAATTAGTTTTGTCCAAATATGTTCAAGAACGAATTCGGTTCCTCAAAAAGATATTAGAATTACTAAAGCGAAAGCGCATAAATTACATGGCTGATTTTGAACTAAATGTTATAGAGCAGTCTACTGAAGTAGAAAATTGCGAAACTGCATGATTGTTTAATGTTGATGAATCAAATACTCAGTTGTGAAGAAGGAAAAAAAAACAAGGCTAATTATGAAAAATGTGACCCAAAGCTTTTGAATTATTACAAAAATGTCCTGAAGTCTGCATCTGCAACTAATACATACAGGACTGACAAAGAAATTACAGCCTTTAGATGTTGGAATTAACAGACATTTAAATCGAAAGTTTTGAAATTATAGGAACAATAAATATGCAATGAAGAAAAATTTTTTTACAGTTTATTACACTTTTAATCATGTCACGTATTGTTTTTTCTAAACTTTTATCCGACACTACATTGTTGGCAGTATATATTTTGGATTATTCGCTGTAAAAATTGCAGCTGGTTATGCAATGTTTTTTAAAAATTTTTTTACTTGAAAAAAAAAAGGCTTTGCAGATAATACACATGGAAATATGGTATATATTGAGCCAAAAATGTTCAAAATTGGTTTGCTAAACATCAGTCTGGACTTGCCACTGTCTTAACCCCAAGAAAATGTGTAAAATATGGTGGATAGATACATCCAACAGCACTCTCCTCTTCAAATTTACAAGATATAAAACGCTTCATTGAAAATACATGGTATTTTTTGGATAAAAATGCACTCCAGAAGGGTGTAGACTTGATGCCCAAATGAATCAGAGCAGTTATCCATGCAAAATGAGGTCTAATAAAACATTGATCTCGAGTTTTTAATTTATTGGCCAGTATGCATACAAATAAAACACCTTATACAAATAGGATAAATCATAGTTATAGTTTATATCCTGTTTTTGTCTTTTAAGCATATTTTAATCACTTGTTGCTGGGCTGCAATTTTAATTTTAATCTTTGAAATTTTAGGTACCTTTTCAGAATTTGATTGTTTTGTTGAATATTATTTTTTTGTTTGCTACTATTTCCTTTTGTATATTATGCTTTGAAATTCCTCCCCTCTTATTATGCTCAAATACATGCATAATTTGGGACTAAATTGGTTTTCTTTTGGTTCCTTCTTTCATTACTTTTTTTTTGCATTATGTATAAATTTTCTGCTGTAAAGGGAAGGTTAAGATTCTATAAAGCAAACCTAACTCTGCTCCCCTATTCTAAGTCAGTGACAGCTTTAGTAAACAAAATAGTTTTGTTTTTTGGTTCATTGACTTTTACTCATAATTCCTCTCAAGTCTTTGTATTTATTTTGCAAAATTTCAACTTTCTCAGTTCTGTAGGATATTTAATACAAAGACATTGTTCATCATTTGTTTTATAATGTTATATAGCACACACACACAAGGCTTAACTTTTAAGAGTATTAAACGAATTACAAACGGTTTTAACGATAGTTTTACATTTCCTCAACTATTATACGGACATTTTAAAAATCATATTTGCTTTATAAAATTAGATTTACTGTACAATCAAATTATACAGAATCCACTGCTTTCCATTGAAAGATAACTTTTATAGAATTATATATTGTATCAAATATGATTCACATACATGAAAATCACCAAATAACACAAATAATGCATTATACAAACTATTTCATACATTTTATACTTTTACATATTCTTGAAAGAAGTCATGCAAAACTGAAACATTCCTTTAAATGGTCAAAAAATTTTCACAACGAATGAACTACATAAAAATAAACTCTCTTAATAGCATGCTTTGAAACATATCACTTCTAAAAAATAGAAATTAATAGCAAAGACAGACATAAAACACCAAACTCAGATTAGTAAAAACAATTCCATACTTTGCTTACTTGCTAAGTCTAAACCCAGCATTGAACACCAACGATTGCGAATAATTTCTGCAACTTCAACATCAGAATTGGAAGCATCTCGAGCTGCAAGGAACTCCATACTTGGAAGTATGTATTCATAAGCAATAAGCAAGGTGTCTAAAGCTTTCTTTGCATCAGTTGATTTTTCAAACTGATTGGCTACAAATTCATTCAATTTCTGAAAAACAAACTTTTCCAATAAGGAACTGTTTTCTTTTTCATGTAAGTACTTTAAAAAAATCTAATGTATAAATTCTTTCTTTCAATAAATAATAAGAGGTAAAGAATGAGTTAAATAGAAGTCTAATTTTTATACATTAAAATCAATACAAAAAATCGAAATATAAAAATTTAAACAAAAGAAAATATTTAATTTTTTTTAAAATCATGACTACATGAATTTAAAATACACAGATATTTATCCATTTCAAAGAAATTTAATTAACTGAGGTTAGAGTGCAATTATGTTAAAACAATTGGAAGATGTTTATGTTATTACAGCACACAACTATTTTCTTATGTAATTAAAGTTTAAAAACACTACTTGATTCCATAAGAAAATAATAGTTCTTTAAAATCGATAGAGTTTACCAATCAGACAAAATTTATAATTATTTCCATGTAAGCTATTTTCAAGCATTTAATTATGTTATATTTTCATTCATATTATTAAAAACATAATGGTTTAGACACAAAATTTTGATAATCTACAAAGCAGAAAATTAAGTTCTAAAATATATGTCAATTATTTTTATTGTATATATTAAACTTAAATAATATTATAAATGAAAATAAAATGTGTTTATTCTTTTTTATAATAACATGTAAACATCAAATTTTTTTAAATTTTAAAATGAAATTAAAATGAAGTTTTCCTTGTATGCAACAATTAGGAATTATCTATAAATATGAAAAAAAAACTGAAAAGAAGCTAATTCTAGTATTTTGTGCTTGTTTTTCTTCCATTTCTGAGAAAAATAGCAAGAAAAAAAGTTTCAGTAAAATTCATTTTTTTAATTGCTACAATAATATGCCAAGATTATTATGTCCTGTCCTTTTTTTTCCAATGTAATAAACTAAATTTTCAGTTCTTATAAATTTACTTAAGCCATTCTTTAACTTCATAAAAATGTGCTTGAGTTCCACAACACTAGACATATTTTATTCATTCATCAACTATAAGAAAGTAACATGCAACTTTTTTGACATATTTTATTCTATCATTAGAAAAAACATCCCCCACCCCCTCCCGAACTACAATTTTCAAGTTATAGATCTCCACAGCTTTTTTATACAGCCCATATAAAATCAACCAAACAAATGGGGGGAAATACATTACCAGGCATGCAGATCTTCTGTAATGTTCAAGAAGCTTTGGATCAAGGCCTCTTCTAGCTCCTGGTAGTTTTTGGAGTGATGAATTCAAATTGCAGCAATGTGTGAACATATCCAAAGCAACAGCACTTAAGACAAAAAATTTTTAAAAAAATTAATACAACTCAATCTGAAAAAAATATTACTTATCAGCTACAGAAATCTATGTAAGAGGGTTTCTTGTGATACTTCTGAGCCTTTGAACTAATATATAATCTACTCATAACCCTTTAAATTTAAATACTGTACCTCAAAAGTTTTTCTCTTTACAAACAAAAAATTAAACCTGGAAAAATATAGAGACAGCAAAATGAAATGACGAATACCAAAAAAGAAAGTAATTTTTTTGAAACCTTCCTAAAAAGTTGCCTTTCATAATCACATTATCCTAAAATCACACATATTAAAACTTGTTCTATTATTGTTAACAAGGGTTACTAAGAGATAGTAATTCTTTTAACACTTATTTAACAGAAAATTCAGTTTTGCTGAACATCTGATATATGAACAAATGAAATATAATTATTCATTTTAAACATTTAAGATTTGAAATGTGATGCTTTCCCATTTTTTAATGTAAATGTAAATACAATAAATATTTAAAAATCCTTTTAAAAGATAAAAATGTCTCTTAATAATGTCTTTATATATTTATTTAGACCTAGAATAAAAGTCCTGAGTAGTACAATTTTTTTTTATATAACCTTCAGTCGAAAAATCTCTCATTATTTTTTACATTTACTTCTAAAAGCAAACTTCCAATGAGGATTCAAATATATAAATTGGGTCAACAAGAAAGTCCTGTGGTTTTTTATAGCAAAGCATAGTTTTGTCTAGTTATTTTGCTACTGCTGATAAGAAGTGAATTAGAACAACATAGAAATGAACTCTTGACTTTTCTGCTTGCTCTGCATGATTTTTACTTGTACTGTGACAATTCCTGATTCAGTGCAATGCTAAGAATGGAGAATCAAAAAGTTTATTTTTTCATAATATGTTCTTTATTTTAAGAAAGGTAAAAGTGGTAGTCAAACTTCTAGAAAAATTTGTGAAATATATGAACAAAGTGCTGTTTCAGATGGCACAGTCTGAAGGTGATTTGAAAAGTTTAAGCAAAAAAACTTCAACCTTGAAGATGTGTGCCTACTATGGATGAACATCATTTGTAAAGGAGGTCATTTGAAAAGAAGATTTAGCAGAAAATGCATGTTACAGTTTAGAAGCTATCACACAGATTATATATTTCAAAGAGTACAAAGCACAATGATTTGAAGATTGGGTAATATACTTGAGTATCCTTTTAATGCAAAAATAACATTAAAAGGATAAGAATAAGGAATGAATCAAATGAACCTTTCCCAAATAATATTGATCGCAATTTGGGTTATATCTCGAAAAAGAAATGCTTTGAGTAAGGTGGGCTTACAAAGGAATTATTTACCATAAACTTTTACCACCACATCAGACTATGAATTTGGAAAAATATTGGTCTCAAATGGCAGTTTTGAAAACAAAAATAGAAGAAAAGTGACCAACATAACAACAATGGAAACTGTTTTTAATTCATAAAATTGGATTTCCATTGATTGGTGATTTATATTAACATCACACTCAGAAGCAACTTGAGGGTTGTTGACAAAACTTATAATTCTGAATGAACAATCAAGTGACGAATTTCACAATTACCTGGCACCTTACTTTCCAAACTTCTGCACCATGCCAATGTGAAGACTTTGAGTTTTAAGAAATTTAATGTGTGAGCATCAGCCCCTCCATAATTTTTAGTATCATAAAGAATTGAGTCAACAACGGCAGAAAAATTACTGAAACTGATTCAAGGCCATGTGATCACTTTGCTTCAATACATGGATTTTAAGAATTTCTTCACAGTATACTTTAATTATTGTTATACTTACAAAAGATAAACTGTTAAATGAGATTGTGGCAGCCTAGATTGGCAAAGTCAACATTTTGAAATTAAAGGACTGCACTTTTGATTACAGAATATTTGAAGACTATACATTTACTTGCTTCAAAATTTTCACGAAACATATGTAGAAATTTGAACAAGAAGCAAATCTAAATGCTATTTTCAACACATTTACCACAATCATTCAAAAAAAAAAAAAATTCCCCTTCCAATTGTCTGCAAAACAATAAAATTTGATTTAAAAAAAACAACTTCATTTAAAATAAAAATTATAAGTTGCTGATTTATTTTTGCTATAAAATGGTACCTATTTCAGAAAAAGTAACATAATTGTTGAAATAATCTTTATGCACACATTAAAAGAGAATATAATTGGTAATTAATATAAATTTTTCATAACTACAGTAATAATACCTGTAACAAACAAGACATTGCACAACATAATTTTCTAGATTTTAATAACTATCACAAAAAAAACTCAATAATATTAATGAAAAGTAAATAAAATTACTTACTGCTGAGCTTCATGGTAATTACTAATACCACTAACAAAAAGAGCCACCACTTTTCGAAATGTTCGATATTCTTGATGCCATTTTCTATAAGTTGCATAATGTTCTTCTTTTAATGACCGTCGGAAAATTTCAAGCTTATGCATAGCCGATTCCTTTACTTGACGGCCCCTACAAATCAGAAATTATATTTCAAATACAAATTTTTAAAGCAATATCAAGTAAAACTTATCTTCCCCTAAGACGAAATAAGACTTTCTGCTCAAATGCAAATTTCATTCAATATAAGAAAAGGGAAAGACTTGTTAAAAAAAATATTTTTAAATTACTATAAAATCTGTTGTATAATACACACTTTCAACACAAAACATAAGATTGAAATTTACAAGTGCGCATTATATGCCGGGTATAAATATTGAGAACTTAAAAAATAAAAAAAAGATGAGAATAAAAAAATTAAGACTTCTACATATATTGAAACACTGTTTCTTTGAAAGAAATGACAATTCATATGAACTTAAAGGGTTGTAGTTCTAGAAGTGTACCATTTTTTTCGAAGTATACTACTCAAGGTATTGGAATTATATCTCAAATAAATAACTTCAAGAAATAAGAACATTATGCACATACATTTCAAGTTTCTTCACAAAAAAGGAGGTGCGTGTTATATGGCGAGAATATACCTGAAAACTAATAATTGCATCTTGAAAATACAGGTGCACGTTATATGTCTGTGTGTGACTTCACAGTATATATATATATATCACACATTGAAGTATAGGATTTGTCCAATAATTCGATTTTTCTGACAATGGTAAAGGGTGAAGAGCAATCTTTAATGGTTGGACAAATAGTGAAGGATACAATGCAAGTTAGAAGTGTCAATTGCCTCTGAGCTGTTGGAATGTGTAGCAGAAAATGAAAGGATGTTTAGTACCTATGCCAAGAGAGAAATGTAATTAACCACTCAGCCTGAAAAAATCCACTAAGGAGAATTTCAATATGATCACCTAGTAGTATAGGTAGAAATAGGTATTATAGGTAGAAACCATATCCAAACCTAAATTTTTACATGGCTCAAAAAATTCATAGATGACAGAGAAGACATTGAATAGGAACTAAGCACCCCTCACCACACTACCATTTAGATGTGGTTCCAACCAACTTCCTTTTGTCCCCTTGAATAAAAAACAGCCTAGCAGTTGCTAACAGCCAAGTACACATGAAGACTGGAAAAAGTTCTATCAGCAGTGTAGTGATGCATAAAAGCCACATTTTGAAAATTATAAACTCAACGCACATATATTTTCAATATATTTTTCATTACTTTAACTCTGATACTAATTGGATAAAACCATGTACACTTGTGGAAAAGAGAAGGGCTAATATAAACACACAAGGCTGGAGTTATTTTAATTCTATAAATAGACAATAGGAAATATCCAATAATAAAATCTTAAGGAAGATGTTTCAATATAACATAGGAGAAAATGAAGCTTTCTCCCCCCCCCCCCCAAACTGATGATTTAAAAACAAGAAATCTCCCACTTTGGGTTTAGTTACATTATAAAAATACAAAATTCTTATAATTAGAAGAGAAATAATTTGTATCAAATAGAATTTTAAAAGCTACAATGTGCTATTGTCAAATACAAATTCAATAATCTTAAGGAGTAAATTGATTTATAATTATTTTTATATATAAACTAATTCTTCTCTTAATATATATATATATAAATTAAATGCATTGACTGAAGTAATTTTTTTTAAAAAATTCAAAAGTAATCAGAAAATTTTCCTTCCTAAAATTTTCTTAAAAACTGGTTATTTACATTTTTATGAAACATGGTATTTTTAAACAAATTTAAAAATAAACATTCAGTGATTTATTTCCATGATATTTAGAAATTTATAAAAAGTCAAAAACATAATTCATGGAAATTACAAATAAACCTTTTACTCTGAAAGCATGATTGAAAATAAACTGGAAACTGACATGTATTTCGATTATCAATAAATATTGATGATACCAAAGATGTACTAACTAAATTAGAGAAGTTGTACGAATAGGGAGAAGAATGGATGGAAAACAAACTGCATTTTCCCAATCAGCAAAATGCAGCTAACACATATACGATTATAGCAAAAAGTCAATTATTATAATATTAAAAAAAATTAAGACAAAAGACCAAAATTTAAAGAAGTAAGATACTTACTTTGGAAAGTCATCTAGTTCAGAAATAAAAAACTCTTCTAAAACTGACCAGCTTAAATATATATCTGGTGATGTTGAATTCAAAATAATATAAATTCCTACATGTTGTAAGCGTGGATCATCAGCTGATGGCATTCTTGAAAGTCGACGAAGATTAGTCATCTCCTGGCACATAAGCTAATAAAGAATAATAAAGAGTTTCAAACTCTCTCATCCTTCTAAAGGTAAAACTTAAAGCTCTTCTAAAAACATTTATAATTCAGTTTCTGATAGTTAAATCCACATTTGAACTGTTTAAAAACTTTTTACTAACAATTACCATATTATAACTTTTTAAGATATTTATTATTTCATTCCAATTATTTTATTAATCCTTTTGGTAAAAAAAAGTGATTCAAGCCTTTGGCACTATCTAATTTTTATCATCCTTTCTGCTGTGCACTTTGTCAAACACAACAATAAAATTACTATTATAATATTCTTCGAAGATTAAAAAAAACATCTTATTTTTTCCCACAAATATTTATATTCAGTTGTATTAATACTTTATTATTTGGCAAATTCATTGTAGATAAATACATCTACTTGGCTGACAATTGCAAGCAAGATTTATATTATGAGCACCTTAAAAATTGTGCTTGAACTTATCATCTGGTTTTAATTTTAGGAAATGTCATGATAAAAAAGTGTATAGAATCATTTACAGATTTATAAATGTTTAAATTAACATTATTATTCAAAAATAAAAATGTTATCAATTAAGAACTATATATGAAGTATATAATACATCAGTGGTACATTTATAAACTATTAGAAACAAAAACAAAAAAATGAAGGTAACTATCCAAAGGCTCTCATGAAAAGGAAGATAAAAAATTAAAAAAATCTCAGTGCTTTTAAAAACACAAAAGAAAAATTAATGATAGGTTATATGATTATAAGGAGTTTTGTATTGTTGTTTGAATGTTTTAATTTTAATATTTTAATAAAATAGCAATGAATTTAAAATGCATTAATTCACATTAATATAGAATTTGTTGGATTACTTTTAGTTCACTAATAATATTTCCTTAAATAGCATATCAAAATTTTCTTCACTTTAATTTTTCTCTCTCTCTCTATACTCTTTTTACTTAACAATAAAGAAGTTCTATAATTATTTTGGGGTGATTTAATAAAGCCCAATGTTACACGTACATTAAGTACTTGGATTTAACTACAAAAATATATAAAAAACCCTTTTGTTTAATGGTTGCTAATTATTTTATCATTAAAATATAAACACAGCACAGTGACATTGGAGTTTTTATATTCAATACCCAGTGAACAATATTTATAGTTAAGATGCAATTAGAAAACAGAATAAAATTAGTTAGTAGGTAACAGAGGCTTGTATGTAAGGAGATTGATTAGATATTTCCTAATAAACCAAATACAAAGACAAGCCTTATTAAATTGAGATACAGAGCATGTTGACAGGAGTAGAAACTACTGCCAGTTTGTACTTTTTACAAATGATTCAAACTTTACTTTAGAAAGTGATTTTCACCATATTCTGATTTGGAGGAAGTAAGGAATTAGTTCCACGAATCCAACATTATTGAAACACAAATAGCAGTGGAGGAATAACAGTATGGGCCACAATCTATTTGGAATGCCACACAAAGTTTTACACATTCAAAGAGGCATTGTGAATGGCCAAAGATATCCATTGGAAATCCTTGATCAATATATAATATTTTATGCTGCTGCTATTGGTGAAGGTCTTATTTTGATCCATGATAATACTTAGTCATACTGAGTCATGTTCACAAATACCTCCAATTAGAGATGAGATCACAAAACTTTTCAACCAACCGACCCCACTAATTCCTCTATTAAATTCCAAAGGACAAGAACTAGATAATTCATCGTAGCAGTAGACTGTAGTTTTGAATTAAACAAACATTTCCTTCAGGGACTAGCCAGTGAGTAAGGTGACTATTTCCATAGATTTTGCAACTACAATCCTGAGCGCTTTAAAAAATTTTTAGTCTTGTTTTTCAGATTTTGATGCAATTGAAATTAATATCACGAATTTTCAATCTTTTTAAAATTCCATGTCTCAGAACTTCTAATAGAAATGATTAATTTGCAGGATAGTAATATTTAAAAAAAAATATTTAAACTCCTTGTTGCTGGAATTTTTTAAGTCTTCCACTAATACATTTCGATGAATTGTATAAATTTTTTCATGGATTTTGTTTTCACTTCAGGAAAACTTATCTATGTGAAAAATCTTCCCCCCAAAATGAGATATACAAAAATATTTACTGATCCAAGCAAAGCCAATTTAAGCTCATTTCGGGCCCTGAGCACAGAAGATCTACAGGTCCCCTTGGAACTGGCGGATTGAAATTTATAACCAGAAAATCTGGTAATGTCCAACTTATCCGAACGATATAGTTGTTATGGCGAGCGTGTTGCGGGAGCAGTAGTTGCTGTAATTGGAGGAGTTGCATCAAGTGAGTCTGACAAGTTTGTTTAGCTGCACCAAGTGAATCTGGCGAGTTAGCTGCATCAAATAAGTCTGACAAGTTTTTCGTTGCTCTTTTTGCGGGTAGATGGCGCCACAACAGTTTAGAAGGTTGCCTTTTTCTGAGTTCAGCCAGGGTCACCAATGAAGTGGCGTGCTTATCCAGAGGACAGAATCTGAGACCTTTGGACTTGAAGCCAAATAACTTAACCACTATACCAAAATGATCACCTTAGTACGGAGGTTGTTTCTGGTTCTTATATAGATGATATCGCTACACATTAAAAAACATTTTTATAGGCTTCTCCTTTTGATTTAAAAAGGACAGAAATTGAATTTATTAAGTGGAAGTTTATCTTTTGCACTCTCACAACCCTTCCCTCTTTTGAGTCAATTTCCATAAAACCCCTGTTCTTGCCAGATCTCTACTCAACAAAAGAAACAATCAGCAAAATTTAAAGTTTATAGGTCTAATACAGGGATGCACAACCTATGGCCGCAGGACAATTTTGGCCCGCAAAGCCTTTAAAGTTGGCTCGTGAATGTCTATTATAAAAGAAGAGTACTTCCAATATGGAATTGACCTTTTTTAATTAAACAGAGAAAAATTGTATACGAAAACAGTATTACAGTGAATAATTGTTTTACAGTTGTTCATTAAGTTTTTTTTTTAAAATTTAATATGCGGCTTTTCAATATGTTTCCTTCATGGCCATCTGCGAGTACTAGTTTTCGTATAGGAGAAGCTCGCGAGTGTGATCATCAGAAGCCATTATTTCTTCCCCGGCATGGTCTGGATGCAGAGGTCGAAGAACAAATGCGTATTCATGCATGTCGAAACAACCTCGATTCGAAATTATGCTGAGCCAATCAAAAGTACCTATCGAACCCATGTTTTTCTTCATTTTGAGTGTTACCAATAATAACTTTAATTTCTACTTAGCTGCAACGATCATTCTTTGAAAATACCCCGTGGTTTTGCTAGTAGATCGGGAATGTTGAAATCGCTGTCACAGAACAGATCTGATATTCTTTTTAATTTCACATTTTTAGTCTAGTATCATTGATTTAGAAAGCCATATAAAATATTTTAGATAATGAGAGAGAAAAAAGGGGATTTCAAAATTGGAAATTTCAAGATGCATGGACAGATAAATACTGTTTTAGCTATTACAATGATACTTTCACATGCTTAATATGTAGTAGCAAGATTGCTGTGGCAAAAGAGTATAACGTAAAGCAGCATTAAGAAACAAAGTATAAACATTTTGCATCTATGAAAGGATATAAACGATTACAAAAAAAACTTTTAGTAGTCAAGCAAATTTTTTTCAAAAATGTACAGTTAACTTTTTAATTCATATGGGGAAGTGAACTTAGGTGTCACTGAAACTATTGCTATAAAGAAGGTCGGCCATTCACAGATTGTGATAAAAAAGTGTGTTAATTGCATCTGAAAAACTTTGTCCTGGAGCAAAACGGAAATTTGAAAATATAAGCTTCAATAGAATGACTATTCAAAGAGGAATTCAACAGTTGAATGAGGACATTGAAAATCAAGTAAAGTCAGCCGCTTCAAACTTTGTATATTTTTTTTTAGCTGTTGATGAACCTACAGATTGAACATCAGTTAGCCAATTGCTTGTGAATTGATAAAAAATTTTGTGTTATGCAAGAACTTCTTGGAATGTTTCCCATGAAGGGGCAAACAACTGGAAGTAAACTTCTTTCCAGTTTGATATATTTGTGCGATGCAGCTTCCTTAAACATGAACAATTGTTAGTATTACCACAGATGGAGCAAAATCAATGATTGGCACGAAAATTGGAACGGTTACGCTGCTAAAAGTGGTGTGCCCATTGTGGTGTAGAACTGCTGCAGCTTCATTGCATTATTCATCAAGAGAATTTATGTGGTAAAGAATTAGGATTTGCAACCTTAATACAGTGTGTATCTGAAGCAATTAACTCTATTCGTAGTAATGCCCTTAAACATAGGCAATTTAAAGAATTTTTTAAAGATTTTGATGACCTGCTTTCTGATATTCTTTATTACACAGAAGTTAGATGGCTCAGCCGAGGAGTTGCCCTTAAGTATTTTATGGAACTATTTGATGAAATCGTTACATTTATAAGTGGTAGAAATACTAGAAGGCTAAAAGAAGCAAGTTTCCAGTGTGATTTGGCTTTTCTCACAGACATAACAGGCCATTTGAATGACTTAAACACAAAGCTACAAGGAAAAAATCAATTAATTTTTCAATTGATAAATAACGTAAAGGCATTTAAACAAAAATTATGCTTATTTCAAAACCAGCTGAAAACTAAAAATTTTGCACACTTTCCCTGCTGCCAAAAAAATTTCCACACATGAAGATTAAGTATGAGTAACAAATTCAAATCTTGTGCAATGCATTTGATTATCGGTTTTTAGATTTAAAAAAGTGCCAAACAAAAATTGATGTTTTTTCTTCTCTATTTTCTGTTGATATAAATCTAGTGGATGAGAGTATGCAGTTAGCCTTAATTGATTTACAGAATTCTGATGTTATCAAAAATCAATTCAAAGAAAAATCGATATTAGAATTTTATAAAAACTTACCCGAGGATTTTTCGTACTTAAAGCAAAATGCAGCTGTATGCGCCACTTTCTTTGGCAGCACTTACATTTATGAGCAAACTTTCTCACTAATGAATTTAAACAAATCAAAAATAAGAAACAGAATAGCATATGAGAACCTTTCTACTGTTCTGCATATTGCCACTATAAGTTTTAAGCCCGACGTAAAATCAATAACATCAAATATTCAGTTCCAGCCATCTTATTAAATTTTACAAATTTTAAATACTAATTTTTTTTTCCAAAATTTAAATTGCGTTCTCTGTATAATTAGCAAAACTTTTTCTTTGTTATATAATTTCAAGTTTGCCACCTTTTTAGCAGGAATTTTTTTTTGAGCTAAAGTATTTTAATCTTTTCGAAAGTGTTAGTGTTTCATCCATTTATCAACTGTATAATGTGTACCTGAGTAAGTAATAATTGTGATAAATGCGTATTTCATAAAACAGTGTTTTCACGTTTATAACATATTTGCCATCGCGTAATACTTTGGCCCTCGATATGATCCTATTAAATTTTTTGGCCCCTCATCGTAAAAAGGTTGTGCATCTCTGGTCTAATATATTAAAAAAGGAATTTTTTTTAAATCTATAAATCTCCCACAGCCCACCTAGTATGAACCACCTTCCATACAAAGGGTCTGAAATCATTTTAATATAAATACCAGATAGAAAGCATTTTGCAAAGTAGTGTTAGTTTATTGAAATGTCTAGCATATAATTACACTTTAAATTCAAATAATAAAAAACATATCCAAAACAAGTGTAAAAAAAAATTGGACTCGCATGGACAATTTGCAATAAAACATGTTCATCCTTTCAGTATGAGTTTTATATTATGCAAAGATTTCACAATAGAATAAGAGGAAATATAAATACTTCAATCTTGATATTTAATTCATTAATATACATGAAAGTGGAAATTACCATTATTTATAATTGGCTGAATGACAATAGATATATATAAATGTAAACATTCTTATAATCATGTTATTCTACCAGTAAATAAATAGTGTACAGTTTTACACCATGGCTGGGATTCTATAACTCAACTAATACCTTTAAAGGGAAATTGAAGATCTTATAGACAATTGGATAAATCATGTCAAACAGTTTGGATGTATGAATTGAGCTAGCAATGAAAGAACAATAGGTCCTCTTTATAGAGTTATATGGACATAGTTGTGAGCGAGAGGAAATAGCAGTGGCTGTATTGATAGGTATTGTATTATAGAAGAGAAAACTCTGGAAGTGTAAGGTACTTAAACGAGAGATAAAAATTAGCAGATTGTGTAACAGTCCTGAAATGTCCCAAAGCAGTGTTAAGGCTGTTTTTGCCAAAAGTAAGAGAGCTTGAACTAAACATGGAGCACATCTTCGTACAGAAAAATGCCTCCTTGTTTATAATAGTGTTTTTAAAATTTAAAATATTCCATACATTATAAGATTTTTCTTTTAACATGTAAAAGGCTAGCTCATTTTGCACTATGGTATAGGGAAAAAAATGCAAAACTCATTTTATAAAAGAAAAAATACATCGACTAGGATAAAAATGAGTAATATGATAAAATAAGTGGTTCACTATAGGATAGTGAAGCCAGAATATAATATTAATGTTGGAGCACTTATATATCTGAAAAAGCATTCTTAATTAGGATCCTATTCTTTAACATTCACCAAAGACAGCCTTAACCACAACACATTGATACACATATTTTTAATGCCATTTGTAGTTCAAATAATCTACTGAAGCAAATTTATATTTTTCTTGTCCATAAACTCCTTTAAAACACTAAAACCATCTACAGTGATATTAGAATCAAACATCATTGTGTTGTCAGCAATGAATTCTGCTTCATTCTTGAAATACATGACAGTTATCAGTGTGGGGAGAAGTTTGAACACTTCTACCATGGGATGCTATTCCAATATGTTGCTCTTAGAAAACCAATATGAAACTCTGATAACTTTATGTTGAACTATCAAATATGTAGAGGATATCTTACAAGTATTTGTTTTATTTCTGACAAAACCTCACCCAAAAGCTATTTTCCAACTGGCAATTGTCCATGCATATCAAAATTGCCATCATGAAGTTCAACCAGTTTTTTTAAGATAAAACAGCTAAATTTTAAATTAACTGAACATATGCAAGGCATGATCCAGGCATCAAATATCCAGAACAACGCATGAAGAATGCTTAGCAAATCACAATGAGAACAGCATTATATATTATCCCTGAAGTATGATATTTACCACACTTAATTTTTTCTTTAACTCATGTTTTTAAAATGAGAATGCAACACTGTGTAACCAGGAGAGAGATCTTCAAATTGATTATTACTAAAAAGAAAATTTCAAAATTCATCAATTAATCTCATTCTAATCAATAATCTTGATTTTAAAAAAAATATTTAAAATACATTTAATGACATAATAAAAAAAACTAGAGAGAACATGAAGGAAAAATAATTTGATCCCTTTGACTTACAACAGAGCTCCATTCTCAAATGGACTTTTAAAAATTATACCAAACACACACAAAATCAATTTATGAATGTATAATTATTGTACATATGACAAATATATGGTATGTATTCTATAGTATGCACTGAATGAGATTCAGAAACTTTTCCATTATACCAATGTAGTTGTTTTTCTTAACTAATTATTTTTTATTTATCTATTGTGGTCAAAAGTTAGGGAGAATGTAAAATATATGAAACCGGTTTAGAAACAAAACATAAGAGAACGGATATAAAGATTGAGGATATTACGAAATCATAAAAACAACATAGTGTAAAGGGGAAAACAAGACAAGTGCCAGAAAAAAAGATGAAATCTTACACATAACAGAGACAAGCAAAATGTAACAGTAAAATAGTAAATGAACATTACAGGATAAATTTACCTCATCAAAAGCTTGTTGCACAGTCTGACCAATCTGAACTTTAAATGCTTCAACACGTGCAAGAGTTTGCTGATGGACTTGAGCTGCATGCTCCATGCTTAAATTGTTAAAAAAAAGTCCTGAATTGCCACTTTCATGCGGTGAAATGTTTTCAACATGTGATGTATCAGTAAAATAATGAGTGAAAAGGGTATGCCTATCACCACGATGCACAGTGTTTTCACGTGAAGTGCTACTTTCGAAACGAGAAGCATTGGTGCTATCATATAAAACTGAAAATGAAATATAAACAGTAAAGTTTTATTCTAGAAATAAGTAAGTACTTATCAATACAGTAAATATATATATAATAGAAAAAAACTTTCCATATAAACAAATATGTTTTTAATGATGATAAATGTTATAATCAGCATTTAATAAAATGAAATGAACATCTTCATTCCCTTACATTCAATGCAGTTGAATATTGTTTCCATATATAAATATTTATTTTTAAAATTATCCCACAAGAGAAGATTTTATTTCTACCAGCAACAAAACAAAAAGTTCCTTTAAGTAAACAGAATAGAAAAGGAACAAGAAATTTCAAATGACAAGAGTAACTATATTTACCCATTCTTTTTTCTCCAATGATAGTACAATCACCATCACCCACAGTCATAGTTGAAGAATCCTTTTTCCGACTCTGTTCAAAGTCCCAATGTTCTGTTTCTAAGTTGAAAACCACATTGTCTTTTTCAACATACTGCTGCAAATCTTCTGGTAAAGTATATAAGTATTCTGGACCAATTTCATTTTCACCTTCTTCTAAAGAATATAAAACAAAGACATGCAAATTAAAGATTGAACTTAAATAGAAATTATAATAAACTACTATGTTAAAACAATTAATTAACATGTTAAATCTTAAAACTTTTTATCTTCTACATAATTATTAAAATCAAATTAAATTTTTAAAAAGTAATACTGGCATCTGTAATTTAAAACAAAATTGAAAATAATCTTATTTTATCGTCTGTTTAAAAATTAAAAACATAAAATGAATGCTTTGCAGATTTCTGATTATCTTCACACTTTAGTAGTAGACTAAGATGTCGAAATATTTGACATTTTTTTAGCACACATGAAGCAATTGCTAACATAAACTACTCATTATTATATTAGGTATATCTGAGTTGACAAAAAATTGATTCCTAATATTCGTGTCATATTTAGAAGCAATATAAATGCTTATATTCTGGTGATAAAATGGAATAACAGTCAAGTAACAAGGATGACAACTGAGCTGGTACTTCACTCGGTAATGACCAAATGTCAACTAATGTCATAGTCTGAAGCAAACAGAAGTAAAATACCTTGTAATTTTAAATTGTGGTCAAATGAAGAGGGCAACACCTGTACTCCGGCACCCTAAACTTCTGCACCAAGTCAAACTTGACTCTAAAATTCTACATAATGCCAATATGTGGACTTAGAGCTCTGACAGATTGTTGTTGTTTCTAATGCCACCTGTCTGACAGTGTCAGATTGAGGCCCACGAAATTCATTGTGGCAAGGGGCGAGGAGTATGCATGTCATTAGCTTTTTAGATTTGAGCACCATGCAGGTGACAGCACGATTTGGCTCAGTTTATACACAATAGATGGCGACACCACCTATCTGCACCTCTACAATTTAGACATAGAACTGGAGGGGAGGGAAATAATCTCCAGCCCCGTGTATTAACTTCATTACATTACAAGTCTATTGAGGCATTAGGACTTGAATCCACAACTTGATTCAACAATACCATTTACGAGTTAACAATTATGACCATTTGACAAATGAAATGACAAAAAAAAAAAAAAAAATTGAATTGCTCCATAAATGAAGTACTTTGCTCATTAATAAAGAATATCAAAATTTAGGTTCTGTTAAATATATCTTAACCCCTTTGGGACGAACGTCTCACCCGTGTGCCAACATGAAACAACGTCAGAAGACAAGTGTTGCGCCAATGCCCCAGGATGTTTCTTCCTCACTGGCCTAGCGACTCACCGGTGCACCAGGGACCTGGAATGTTTTTTAAGCTCAGTTTTTTGGCAATAGATGGCATTCTACGTCCACAAGATTTGAGATACATGGAGATCTGACCTTTTACTCGAAATGAGAGAAATATTACTCACACATGGTTTTTGTTTCATAAACATAAGGGGAAAAGAATGTTTCCAAATTGAGTGCTTTACGACTGCTCTTGAAATGAACATGTGGTTTTTGTTTATAGTGAAGATTTATTTTCACTAAAGCATTTGATTTGGGTTTTCAGTCTAGTTTTTTATGGATAATTAGATCTGGTACACAAAATTTGTCTTTTTTTCTTACTTTTTTACAAGGTCGACTTTTACAAATGCTTACAATAAAATGTTTAAAAACTTGTACTTAAACAGAAAGTGGCTGAAGTAAATAAAGTATATTTATACGAAATATATGAAGCACATGCTGTTCATATAATATACAGAACAATATTGAACAACGTGTTTATATTTCAGTATTTTTATGGATTTAGGCTTAACTATACAAAACCCTTGGCCTGTGAGTGACACTCGCAATAGAAATCTATGGCCCTAGCGGTACGCACGCATTTGCGTCCTTCGTTGCGAAAGGGTTAAACACCAAATTTTGTTGAAAGGCAATATCAAAAATTGGAAATTAAATGTTAAAATGAAATTTAAAAACTGGTTTGTAGACCGATCTATTTCCTTCACAACACACATCTGTTTATTTATTACTTGTTTTGGTACTTATTATACTAATGATCAATTTCGACATATCCACAAACATCGTCAAGTGATGCCCTTATTTCTGTGCATGCACATGCTCCATTCGTACTAGCCCATCATCAAATAAACTGGTGGATATTTAGAAGAATTAAATACTTAAAACGAAATAAATGAAGGAACAAATAAATAGATTACTCAGATAGACAAAAAGCCATATTTACACTCAAAATCACACCTATATAACAAGTTTTCTTCTTTACGTAGAGGCCACATAAATTCATATAATTATGAAAAGTGGTCTTGCAAATTTGTGGGGTTTTGCAATTTTGCTTAAACTCATAATCTTCATAATATTACGATAAATTTTTTAGAAATACTCCACAGTGTTCTCTGCCTTAGAAAATAGACTACAAATTTTAATCATTTTTTACAACAAAATAATAGAATATTACAAACTATAAGCAATACCATTATTTTCAAAAATGAACAATGAAGATTGTGTTTGAGCATTTGCTTGAAAGGTGCAACCTATTAAAATTGGTTATTATATTAAAGCAAGGGCAAATAAGATTATTATGTTTTAATAAGTGCAAGAATAGTTTTCCACTGTTAGCTGCATATCATGGTATTTGGCAATGTTCGATTTGAAGGAATTGGTCGACAGTATAATATGCAAGCCCTCTTGTTTCTAATAAGATATTTTCTTTTATGATTATTTAGGAACAGAACAAAATCAAAGACAGCCAATTAAGTATTAGTCACAATCACCTCAAAAAAGGACAACTTTTCACAAGAGTGAAGATAATCAGTGTCCCTGATTGAAATACTAAAAACACTAAACTCAGTAGCACCACAGACCATGAGGGCCAAGGCCTACTGTGCCTATATCAGTATTTGTGACCTTTGGCGCTGAAGTGCATGAGCAGACGTTGGAATCAAATGGTCAATCTGATGTGATATCCCCAGTGTTTAGTTCCCAAGCAAGCTTTGTACTAATTTGTCAATCCACTGAAGGGATGAAAGGTTGAGTTGACCTTGCCCAGCCCAGAGTTTGAACCCTGAACCTGTGGGGTGGAAGTGTGGTACACTACCACTTAGCCACTGGACATTTGTAATACAACTATAAAATAGTAAATGATATAATAAATTTTTAAAATAAATAATCAAAGTAAATATATATTATGATTAGACTAAAATGTTTTAATCAAAATTATTAACATTCTCTAACTTTCCACATTTCAATTCATAACCAAACATATTTGGATATAATGGATTATGTTGATTTTTAGCACCGTTCTCAATGCTAGACTAAATTGTAAGAATTTAGGTTTACCATAAAATAGTTCAGGTCTTAATTCATCGACATACAGCAAACAATAAGCTGATGCATAGTGATGACCACCCATGGAATCTCTTTGTAGTTCACTCCATGTTGCTTCAGTTACAGATACATCATTAAATTTCAACCACATGGTTCGATTCGGACAATATACATAAGCCCAATAATGACCAGATGCTGCTTGACCTTCATGAACTAATACTGCATGCAACCTATATGGCTTCTATAAAAAAAAAAGGGAAATAAAAACTTAAAAATCCATTTTGCTGCAAGAATGTTCAGAAATAAAAATACTTCTAATATAGTATTTATTAGTTTGTAGAAATTAATATTAAAAAGAGAGAGAGAATTTTAAAAAAAATCAAATATTCTTTAGGAAGAAATTACAAAAATATTTATGTTTTTCAACAGTAAAATAATTTCTAATACAAGTATTAATTTTTTTAAGCGAGATCATAATTTTATAATCAGAAGAAAATAAACATAATTACCTTTTGCAATGATGAATCATTATAAACTTCTTTAATAGTATTATCTATGTTATTTATGTTTTCTTGAAGATCTGTAATTGAAAAATTATACTACAGTAAAAAAATATTGCAATAAGATATTAATTCAATAACTTTTGAGATCATAACATTGTAAATTAGTTCTAAAAGATCAAAAGAAAATGTTTTAAAATTTAAATAATTTTACTAATCAATGAAATAAAGTAGAAAAAAATATAAATATACAATAAAATGGCTAAATTACAAGTTTCTAAATATAATTTAATAAAGCAAAAATCTAATAAAGAATTTGTAGGGAAGAAAAAACTTTTACTTCTCTTATTTAAGCCTTTACTCAAAGTTTTGATCAAAATTTAAATTGTACAAGCAGTCACTTCTATAATAATGAAACAAACAAAATACAAAATTGCTTACTTTTAACTTTACTTTCAACTTCTTTCCGCCATCTTTTTAGACATGCCTGGAACACTTTAAGTTCAAGTTCAGATATATGTTGAGGAGAAGGCACTGTATCTTCACTAATGTGGTTCATTTGCTCAGTACATGCAAGATCAGAAAGAGCAGAAGAAGATGAGCCATCAAGCTGAACAGCAATAGATGAATTTGTAACTTCCATGCAATTTACTTTATTAGGAGAATTAGGGGACTCTCCACCTAAACTAAAAATATTTTTTTTAAGCATAAGTTGACTCCATTGGGTATCTTTTTAAACTAACAGTTTTATTTTCAATATGTATGAATTAAAATATAATTAATATAAAAAATATGCATTTTTTCTCCAATAAAAGAAATAAAATGTTCATTTAAATATATGTGTAATTTACCTAACACATAAATACGTATAATTTTTTAAAGAAAATTCTTATTACAAAATCTTCTGATTGATCACTCAGAATGTTAGAGAATAACTCGAAAATAAATTCTTATTCTTTCAAAATAGAAAGATATACAATTTTTAATATCTTTTATGGTTATTTTTAAAAAATTTAATATTTTCTCTTTTTAAAATTTATGTGGTTCTATTATTTAAAATTTTACTTATAAATATACAATTTTCGTTGACATCTGGCCCCATACCCTTTTCACCCTCATGGTGAAATGTTGAAAAAATCCATGCCCCCCCCCCCCATTTCAATTTCTTATATTTTTATTTAGGGGAAATTTTTGAAAGAAAAATACAATATAGAATTTATTAATGTGAAAATCCGGGTATGACAAAATCTTGAAGTTAAAGAGATTTACATTCAAGCTGGAATTGACAAAAATCTTGGCAGTATTTAAAACATATAAATACAGTGAAATACGTTTAACGCAAAAACGCTTAAGATGAAATATCAGTTAATGCAAAAGTACCGACAAACTACTGTGTATTTTCTTCTCTTAACACAAAAAGATTTTTCTTCTGGAGAAGGAGGATAATGAAACTCAACCGACACTTAATGAAATGTTTGAGAAAGTTTTTGTAGTACTGGACTGTCCTACTTTATCATTGGAAGAATTCATTGCAGTAGATGATAATGGGTATACAGCCCTAATCATGGCAGACAAAGACATTTTGGAGTTTGTTCAAAGCTCATAAAATATCATTGATGCAGATTCTATGGACAAAAATAATGCAGCTATTCCTACGAGGTCCAAAATGAGGAACATAAAAAGCATGCACAATTATTTAGACTAGCATTCAAATGGTGAAATGAATAACAAAATGGATAACATCGAATAATTTGTTGTCAGTTTGATGCAAAAAAGGCAATGCAAAGAAAAGTACCAGATTATTTTCCGAAAACTGAATAAATGTTTTGTTTTTCAAAAAACTGAGAAAGTTTTGTATTAAATTTCATTAGGTTCCTGTGGATCTTTGTTGCATTGATTTTTATTACATACAAGTACAAATACATATTTATGTAAATAAAATGTACTCCAATAAGCTTAATTTTGTTAAATATATGATTTTTTTTTCTTTTTGCAATATCCTTTAAAACAAAAAAATATTTCAGTACTTTCAGTATTGTGTTAAACGATTTTCATTGTATTAAACTTCCACAAGAAAAATATTTTACCATTGCTTAAAATTTTACAGTTATCAAAAAATTATATATTATTTTTCTTTCAAATTTTACATTTAACATTATATAGAGAGATTTTAATCATATATATGTTCCAAATTTACAGTTACTCAATTCATAAAAGTCACAAAAATAATGTGATACCTTGAAACAGAGGCAGGTGAAGCCATTTCAACGTCTTCTGATAAATTTTCTTCTATGAGCTTTCTACTTTCTGCAAAATCCAGTGTATATTGTAAAGCATCACAGAGAGGAACTTTTTTTGGTCCAGATCCATAATTCAAATACCTTTAAGAAAGGGGGGGGGGGTATATGAGAATTTATTGAATGAACATTAATATTAAAAAGAATAGACAATAGTCTATAAATTTGAGTAAATATTGATAAATTATTGCAAAAACATAAAAGACATACTTTTTCTAATTTTCACTAATTTATAATCATTAAATATTTTAAAACTAGTCACATAAATTTTATAAAACACAAATTTAATTTAAATGAATCTTAAAAAGTTTTATGACAGATACAAAAATAAATTTTAGTATTTATGAATTTGGTGTTTTTAATGAATATCAGAGAAAACTTTTAATAAACAGTTGAAACAGAAAGAAAAAAAAAAGGAAAAAAATGATCTTATATTAATTTTTTCTTGAAATATACCTAATTATAGTTAACTTTCCATTAGAAAAGCATACAGTTACAAAGAAAAACAAACTCAAAAAAGACACATCTGTGATATATATAATCATGAACAAAATTACACCCTTCAACAAATGCTTTACATGAGCCACTCTTTACAATGAAGCTAAATTTAGCTTAGCCATTCAATAACTGAATTATTTTTGTTTATATAAAAAGAAAAATAAATTGAGCACAAAAAAGATTTGGTGACTGACAATGAAAGAATAAAATATTAAAATACAAAATTTCAAAGTACACTATGTGTAAGAATTTATTTTATATGATATAAAAACAGAATTTTAAATCTTACTTTTCCAACTGCTTTTGAAGTTTGTCTCTTTCTTCTTTTAATTTGCGTACTTGTTCCCTAATAGATCTAGTAGTAGCCTTATTCTGTTCCATATACCTAAAATTAAATTACAACATTGATACATAATATATATTTTGAAAAATAAGCTGTCATATATGTACTTCATGAAAATAAAGTACATATAACTAAATGCTATATATAAATAATTTTTCATAAATATTTAACAATTCAATTATAACAGAATTTACTCTGACCATTTCTGTATATATACCAAATTTCCGTATAAATAGCTCTAGCATATACTATATCATATCCAATGATAGACCATCTTTATGATGTTAATTATATGATCTAATGATCTAAAATCTATCACTATTTTACCTTTTATAGCCTGTACAATCAAGTCTATTAATTTCTTTTTATCATCCCACATTAAATTTCCTATTTTATTATTTATAATAATTAAATAGTAACCTTTTGCAATTCCCAAACACATAGTTTAAAAAATATAAAATAAAAGAGAAAATAATTAAGTCTAAATTAAAAATTTTAACTCATTCAAAATGTCATTTAGAGAGAGAGAGAGTTCATTGTTATACAACTAAAGTAATTAATAGTAAGTCAAAATATACCGCAATTAAAACTTATAATTTATTTCACAAGGAAATTCACACCAAAATTTTTATGCCATAAAGAATCATCAAACAAATTGATTTTGAACCAAACATAGTTTGGGTTTTTTTATAACTATTTCCTAAACTCTACATATGAAAATAACACATGTGTATAAATTAGAACTACAAACCATTACTTGGCTTTCTTCAGACCCATAGCAAATTAATTTACAAAAGGCTCAAACATTTAAATTTAAAGCATTCTTAATTGAATTTTCTTTTATCTATTTCAAGGTGGAATTTAAACAAAAAATACATTGATAAATTACATAAGAACCGAACTTCATTTTAAAAAAAGCATCAAATAAATTAATCTTCAAAGGGAAAACTTACTGTATCTGAATATAAAATTCTATACTCACCTATCCATAAACATAATTTCTGGAAATTCTAATTTGTTATGAATTTTTTCAGGACGACCTAGTTGTTGATTAAATTGGAATCTAGACAGTTCAAACAGCATAATAGGTGGCAATCGAGTAAACCAGCTCTAAAACGGGACAACAAATAACATGCAAATTACAAAATTTAATTTCCTTAATAATTATAAAAAATTACAAACTACATTTGGAATAAGAAACTTAAAAAAAAATTAGATATACTTAAAAAATAAAACAAATTTTTAAATACATTAACACTGATTCAATTAGAATTAAAGAGTTGATGCTATTTTAGACCACAACTTTATTTACCAACAAACCAAACTATAACATCACATTGGATGGAAGCCCAATACAGAAAATCGAGTTGTAAGCATAATTTGATGTGCTTTTCCTCCACCACCAAAGGGAGGACTCAACTAGGATTTTAATGAAATGATAAAGTATCATTTTAGATATAATTATAGGATTTATATATAATTTTTAATTAAATTCACATTATGTACCAAAGTTTTTCTTTCTTCTCATAAAATTTTTGGTAAGGAAGGCAAAGGTTAAGATAATGCAATTTATTCTGAGCCATAAGAAAAGGTTAATATCCGTAATAATTCTTTGAAATTACCAAAGCATTTATACATCCAACTAAAAAAA
Source organism: Trichonephila clavata (assembly GCA_019973975.1). Taxonomy (NCBI): domain Eukaryota; kingdom Metazoa; phylum Arthropoda; class Arachnida; order Araneae; family Nephilidae; genus Trichonephila; species Trichonephila clavata. The sequence continues at coordinate 80,598 of BMAO01027133.1, read as the reverse complement.
ATCAAATTAATGAATAAGTGAAGCAAAATGAAATGTATTTTACAATTCATGATATTTCAATAATTTTGAAAAAACCATACCTCTTGTCCTGATTTTGTCATTACATTGCATGACTCAATCTCTTGAGCCATGGCTGCTTCTAAGCTCTCATGAATGTTGCTAAAACCATTTACTTGTAGTGGATACTGACCAAATGTTTCTTCATTACGAAACATACGACCTATGGAAGGATAAAGACACATATTAGAACCAAACATTTTTCAAAATAATAATTTTAAAAAAATTTTGATGACCGTATTACCTTCATTCTGACCTTCTGACAAATAATGACCATAAAATAAATTTAACATAGGATTTTGATCAGGTCCTTCCATCATACTTTCCCTAAAAAAAATTATATATAAGCAAAAACCTTGAAGCAAAAAATTAATTTAATACATTTAGCAAAATAGGAGTATTTTTACCCATTGTCTCCAGGAATCTGTTCACATGAGTTTACTTTAAAAGCATCTTCTAACCACTCCAATAGTTTATGTGTAAACTCACTCACATCCTAGACAATAAATATACAAAAAAAAAATTATACTTTTGCTTTCCTATAAATTTTTCAAATATATTTGCTACCATGAGAAAGTTTTTACAAATGTAGATATAGGGTACAATAACAATTTTAGTAAATTATTGAGCGGTACAATATGAATTAAATTTAAAAAGAACAAATAAACAATGATTTAACACTATTTAAAATGCAATGAAATATATATATATATATATATAATACTTGTTGTGAGTCAGTTCCACTACTGTCAGGAAATGCTTCTTTAAACTCTTCCAATGCATGGGATGGATCTACATATTTCCTCTTTGTACATAGCATCAAAGCAAACAGTTTGCGCAGTTCTTGCATGAAAACTAAATTTCTGCCATCCTATGCACACACAAAAAAAGAAATATAAAAAATCTATAACTAAAAACATACATATTTTTCAAACCATTCTGTAATATTTAAAAAAATTTCTTTATAAATATTGTATTAGAAGTTGTTTGCTGACAAAAAAATTGTGACACTTTAATAACTAAAGATTATAATAACAAAAATATCTCCTCAAAACAGAAATGATATAACAATTTCATATGTGGAGATAGTTAAGTTAATTAAAAAAATTATTATTAATCATTTAATATCTTTGAATTATATTGACATGAAATATTTAATTAAACAGTTTGAACTTTGAAATGAATTTTTCAGTGATATCTACGAATACTACAAACTAATTTTAAATACTAACAAAGCATTTATGCATTTCTATATAAAAAAGCACACTAATAAAAGTAATTTAAAATTTTGTAGCATAAACCATATGGAAATCTTTAATCAATATTACATTCAAAGATAATTAATGATTATTTCTAGTAATATTTTTTTACTACTCTAAATTACAATGAAAGTAAATTGCAAAAATCTATAAGAATAAATAAACATACTTTTGGATTAGATCCAACTTCATTCCAATCGTCAGGAGAATAATTAAGCACAAGTTTTCTGAAGACGGGCAGATGAAATAACGACTATAAAAATTGTTTGAATTAAAAAAGATTTTTTTTATGAAATATATATTTAACAATTAATGAAATTTTTTTAATTTAAGCTTAGTTTAAAATTATATCTGAATACTTTTGAATTTAAAGATGCAACTGAAGGATACATATATAATTAATATAACTTTATTTAAGTTTTTAAGTTCATGTGATAAAAAAAAGTTCATTAATGATAAAACATTGAAAATTAAAAGGTGAAAAAATGCCTTTTTTCTACTTATCCATTTAAAAAGAAAATAGTTCATAAAGATTATTCAAGTTTTAAAAGAAGAAAAATATTTTAAAATGTACATACTTGAATAACAGCAGAAAACCAACAGGTATTTCCAACATTTTTTAATCCAACAGGCCAATCACCATTACGTTTTCTGTCATGTGGATTTAAGGGATCTTGCCACACTTCACCCCTTTTCCGTTTTGTACCCACAGCTTTAGATTCAGCAAGACTAGCTTCAACAACTCTATAAAATATTAATTGCAAAAAGCATAAGAATACAGTTGCTATTTCTTAATACTCACAAACTTTTTCTTTTTTCTCATCTAATTTTGAAAAATTGAAATTCCCCATGAAATTTTACTTCACGGAATATTCTATTTTAAAAAGTCTCAGGCCTTAAAAAACTACAACTCATACATAACATTTTTACTCTTACAATTGCAAAATAAAATTTTGGGTTAAATATTATTCTTTCATAAAAATTATGATATAAATTTTATTTGCGTAATAAAAAAATTTCATTCCAAAAATTGATTTCTTGATGATTTACAATAAAGTATCAATTAAAATCTGACTTATTAATTAATCCTTGTATTTATTTGAATCCAAACTGCACCTTTTTTAGAAATGTTAATGCTATTAAAAATAGAATACAGCTTAAAATAGAAGGCAGAAAAATTCATTGGATGAGGGAAATTGAATATGATACAGATGGTTGGAGCAATTACAGGTTCATGTATGTATTTAAAAGTTTTTAATACTGGTAAGCTAAGTCAATTACTCACTTCTAATTAGTTCTCATTTTAACTTTTTTAGTTTTGTAAATATCAGATATCGATAAACCTTTTTATACTATATTTTGCTTTTTCACTAAAATGTTCTGAGAATTTAGGGTTCAGCTAAGAATCAATGACATCTCAGATTTGAATAAATACAGTACACATTAATATATGCATGCAATTAAGAAAAACCTCACCAGATAAATTTTCATTACTCCAAATTAGCAAAATTCTTAGCATTTATATAAATAATGTTAATTTAAAAATCCACAAATAATCTAGCATAACATCTAGTATGAATTTCCAGCCCAATTAAAAGAAAGAGAGAAAAGGAAAAGATTGATAATTCTTGTACAAATTTATTTTTCATAATTATATACCTGCTTATATCCTGATCTTCCATCGTAACTTGTCCTCCAAGTACCTTCTCATGTTCTTTAAGAGACAAAGCAATAGCTTTCTTTAAGTCATCTTCTTTCTCTACTCCATCATTTGTTAAATCAATAACACCAGCTGTAGGAGAAAGCGCTGCATCCTTTTCAACATTCAATATTGGAGGCTGCTGCTGCTGCTTCTTAAAAAAAAAATTAAATATATATATAATTTTTCTTTATATAGAGAAATTTTTCTTAAATGTCAGAACTACATGATTTAACTACAATAATACCTCAACTTACACGATTTTTAAATCTCGTCGATTTGTCTTCTGTCGGAGGAAGAAAATTGGTAATGTGATTGATGAACTTACTGATCTTGCTAAGCAAATAAATTTAGAAGAGGATAGTGGTGACATTCAAGAACTGCTGGATTCCCACAATCAGCAGCTGACAATTAATGAGCTTACAGAATCCAATGAGCAAAAGCAAAATATTGAAGAAGTCTGAGTCTTTAGACCCAGTTCATTCAGAAAATTGAATGATGGAGGGAATTGACAGTAGGTCTCAGTTTAATTGAAAAAAGGGTAACAAATTTTAGAAAATATAGACTTGAACGATGAGCATATTTTTTCAACAAAACAAGGAATAAAAAAATTATTCGCAAACTACGAGGAAATTATGAGGGGGGGGGGGTGATCTTGGAGCCTGTAGATTACTTTGTTAGATTTTATGAACCGTTCTACTTCAAAATGATTTTGGCTTACGATTCTGTATGTGTGTTACCTATTTTATTAAACATTTCTTTCTAAATTATTATTTTCTTTCATCTCTGGCACCAAACAAAAATCATTTATATGTATTTATATGCAAAATCAACCCCCGACTTATGCGGTTATCACTAAGTCCCAACTATCACATGAGTTCGGGGGTGTTACTGTAATCTAAATTCAAATTTTGATCATAGTAACATAATTTAATTCATAAAGTAGCTGAAATTAAGAACTTTAGACATTTTTAGTCTTAATGTTTTTTGGTGATATGGAAACATCATCAAAGTCATTTTTACATTTTCCCCTTCATTTATATATTTTTCATTTCTATTCACAATTATCTAAAAATATGATGGAAAACTGAAAATATATATATGCACATTTGAGGAGTTACATTATATTACAAATTATCAATTCTTACACAATCTTAAAAGCATCTTTTAAGACTATTTCAATATTTACAGAAATATATAAGAAAATATGAGTACTGGTAAATGATACCAAGTTATTTAAAATATACTATACAAGATGAGAACATTTGAAAAAAACTACTTAAGCAATGAAGAATAATTATGAAATAATGGATACAATTATATTATACACTGCCTGCGGAAAATTTTGAAATTCTGATTACAAACTTGAATTAAACAGAAATAAATTACCTGGTTAGAGAATCGCTCCAGTGGAGATTGCTCCACAGTCATCTTAATGCCATCAATAAAATTTTCACAAAAGTTAAAAAATAATCTAAAATAGTAAATAATAAATATATGTAATTTTGAACAAGATTGTTTTTTAAAACAATATTGCATAAAATTGTTTTCACACAACAGCCACTCTTTGAAAATTCTTTATAATTTTTTTTTCTTTCTATAGTATAATAAACATTATCTTCTCACTATAAAGTGTTATATAAAAATAATTTACATTTCAAGAAAAAGTGCACTCATAAGTGTTTCTGGCCCAGAGAAATGTGTAAATATAAAGATTAAAATAAGCATAATTAATTTCTAAAATTCAAAATAAGTAATAATGCTTTTTAAGAGCAATAAGCCAAAATGTGATTATATTTACACAGTGTTGTTCCTTGCAGGTAAAAAAATGAGAAGATTAGTAGAAAAATATTTTGTTACGCTTATATATATCTTGTACTGGTGCTATTCAAATAAAATTGTATTCTAAAAGCAATATTTTTTTGTATATTTCTTAAAAAATTCCTCAGATTTGAAAAGGGAGATATTACACATACAAAAAAAGTGAGACATTTTTTTCTCATTTTCAAAAGAGCAAGGAAATATTAAATGATCAAACTCATTACATAACAAATACTTATGTAATAAAATACTTAATTTAAAATTAATCATTTTAACTATCAGGAAATTTAAATCCTCCAATTCAGAATATATGTTTAATATACAATCTTCTTAGATAAGTTTTTTGTCTCAACATCTCTGCCTTCTAAAGATATGTAAACATTCTTTTACAGATTAACATACAAGTATTACCTGATATTTTTATACCTACACACTCTTTCATACATGCTCACTTTTCTCAATTCTCTTGGGGAAAAAAACTCATGTCTTCTTACATAATAATGAACTTTTTTCTCTCAACTTTATATAAATAATTCTTTACACAGAGATGTGAGTTCTAATAATACATACATTTGCAAAGGAAAATAGTATCAAATAATGCTTCATTTATTGCATTATGTCACAAGTTTTAACTATGTGATAAAATGAGAGCAACACTATGTAGATAAAATTTTCAATCTAACTGTGGATTTGAAAAACCTTGGTCTCTAAGTACTCATGCACACTAATTCCTCTTTGAGTACCAAAATAGAGATGATGAAGGAAAGTACAAAAGAGATATTTAACAGTTCTGAGTTGAATGAAACAGCAACACTTAAATTAAAAAATCGGTTGAATTGTCGAATCGGCCACTTATCCCCGCCAAGTGTTTTCTCGCCAAATCGATAAGTGCACCAACTCTGGTAAACATTTTGGAAATGTATCAGTGAGGAAGCAGTCGGACGTCTTTCGATAGGGTTGCTACTCCAAAACACAACACGCTCCAAATTAGTGGTTTTTCAAAATTTGGCAGACCAGTGGCCAATTCGACAATTTCACCAAAAAATCTATCAATTTTTTTTAAAAAAAAGCATATTAAACAAACAATTAACTGATAGAACCCAACAAAGCAAAGGTTATAGTATAATTTATTTGATTATATACATATAAAAGCTTCAATGCAAGTTATGCATGAAGTTAATCTCTTTCTTAAATACAAAAACATTTAAATAGAATAGGATATTAAATATGCATATTTTTATGCTAGTAAACAATTTTAAAATTCATAATTTTTCTGTTTTACATTATTTCTTTGTCATGCATACACATTCTTTAAAAATATAACTGTAAGGCATAAACGTATAAATAATATCAATTGATAGTGCTTAAAGAATTAATCATTTTCAGTTGATATCTCAGTGATACATAAAATAAATAAATCTTGCAAATTAACAAAACTTCAACATCTTTAAGAAATAACATACATTGAATACGTACACAATTCGTAAATTACAAAATTGATTTCGAATTCTAAAAATGATTGCATCTAGTATGTATAGTAATTTAGAGATATGAATGCGCAATCAAAATATTCTGAACATAATCACTTATGCTGATAAACATCACATGTGATTTGTGTTTCATCACTACATTATATACTTTTAAAAAAAAATTCAAAAATGAACTGAAAATATTGCATTTTGCAAATTGTGCATTTGTTAAGAAAACGCAATAATGTGAAATTCAATAGTAAACACATTGATTCATAAATGTTGATCAAAACAATAATTATTAATGGAGAAAATGTTCCTGCATAAAGTTTACTAACTACTACTTTATTAAATACTGCTTTACTCACCAATTCAAATCCAGATCAGATGTTTCAAGAATATCCTTTTAAATGTTGGGTCATGCCGATTGCAGAATATTACTGAAAATAGCAACTCCGTAAACTTTTAAATGATACAATCACTAAGCCTAAAATATAAAAATCTTTCATAAGAAAATACAGAACAAATCGGAACTTAAATAAAACAACGCGCCATGATGAAAATAATACAGAGAAAAACTGAATTATATATATTTCTGACTCTATAATAAATTTTTAAGGACTCAATATTTAATTCAAAACATAGAGGCCGAACCCACGCATTTGAACGTAACCAACAGTGACATTCATTGGAGAACTATGCAGCCATTTTTAGAAATAAATAGTAATTCAAAACTTATTTATATAAATTATTTAAAAACTTAACTCTTTTGAAATATTTTAATTATTTTAAACCAAATAAAAGTTAAAACTAACATCTTATCAATAAATTTATCATTAAAAAATTGATATTTTTTGAATGCAAGAATAAAATAATGTTTTTGATGTTTTAATTAATAAAGAATATTTTTAAAAACTGTAATTTTTTGTCTTGTCATATATTTGAAATGAAAAATTATTCAAAATTTAGTTACTAGCTGCGCCACCATTAACTCATTTTTTTTCAAAAAAACATACTTCGACTTATGCAATCACTTTTAAGGACAAGCAACAAGCATGGTGAATGGTAGTAGCTTGAATTTGTGACGATATCTGTACTGAGCAAGATACATAAGTTCCAATTATAACTAACAATCAGTCCTATCTCATTAAGAAAATTAAAAATCTTATAAGCCCTATTTTTGTATCATGGGTAATGTACTTGCTTCCAGTGTTTCTGCACCTCCAATATCGGGACCAATGCCTCCACCAAATTTATCGGATCAAACCGGCGTTTCCAAAGATTCGCCAAAAAATGCACCAGATAACAATCCAGGGACAGTAGAAGATTTACATAAAAAATGCAAAGGTAATTTTAGATGGCATTGATCATCATGCCATTCTGTACATATTTATTGCTCTGAAACTGTTATGATTACAACTCCAGAAATATATTTTGATCAGAATAAAGATTCAGTTTGCTTTGTAGATTGTAGTAATATTGTGGGTTCAGATCTGTATAAAAATTATTGATGGAAAAACCTTTATATCTCATAGAGGGGAAGTAGCTAGAATTTGAAATCAGTTGCCTTAAATAGTTTGCCAAACCAAAAGGTCTTTGGTCTCTTTACTGTTGCCCTATCATTGGTTCTGGGGAGCAACAAAAATTAGAAACATACATGCATCTAAAAGATTTGGAAGCAATTTGTTTTTTATGTATAAAATTTTCAATAACTACATTTAATCTTTATATAGAAAAATATGATTATGGAGTAATTATAATGTGTAAATCTTTCTTGTGAAGAGAGACAAAATGAACTTAAAACCAGGCAACTGCTTATATGCGAATTAGAAAACTGGTTTAGTAGACAAAATATGACCTACAACTAACCTTAATATTATAATGAATAATATAATTGGTTCACTTACAGTTAACAAATTTTTTTCTTACATTTAATACCTGCTTTCAAAAGAAATGTTGCCAATATTGACTCAATGAGATGACTACAAAATAAAGCTCAATGGGACAGATCTGACTGTACTTAAAGGTAATTATTTATTGGAGTAACTATTTAATGAATTAGTGAGAGAATACATGATATAAAGATACAAACATATTGTAACTAGTTTGATATCAGTATACTGTATATTTTTCTGAGGCACAATTTTGCTACATTAGGGCGACAACATTACAATACAATAGCGTTAAAATGGCTACAAAGATCGATTTGGCATGATTTCAGAATCATAAAAAATGATGTGCACCAATATCAAACTCTGCTCCCATTAATATTTACGGAATATAAAATAGCACACAACAATTTTTTGAACATGCTAGAGTTAAAATTTTAGAGAAATTATGTGAAATTTTATTTTTTTCACCAAACATAATTTTTTAAATTATGAATATTAGAATTTACATACAGTATTAGTTCTGAATATGTTATCCTTAGTTTAATAATTAAAATTGTAATTTGGGAAACAATTTTGTGAATGAATGTATACTGCATTTCTCAATGTTGACTTGTTTATATTCTAATTTAAAAAATTTTTTCCCCCTAGATGTTTTTCCAACATTATTTGAAGGCTCCAAAGTCATGGTTAACAAAGCTTTAAGCAATCATTTCCAAATTAGTCATACTTTGAACATGACTAACAGTACTCCTCCTGGGTATCGTTTTGGTGCAACATATGTCGGAACTAATCAGACAGGACCTATGGAGGTGAGTCTTTTTTAAAAAAGACAGTTCAATAGCTCAGTAGTCATGATCCATGTTTTTTTTCCATTAAATTATTAGTTGTCCTATCTCTTCTATAAATATTCATGATTCAAATTAAATTTATCAATCTTTCAAAAAAGGCTTATGTACTTTCAAAATCATTTTATTGGTAGCTATTTAGCATAATTACTTTTTTTAAAGTTTTTATACTAATATTGTCTTTTAATGGAACCAAACAGTAAATTTATTTTGTTTTGTAATGGTATTTCATTATAAAGTAACATAAGACTCAATATATGTATTATGTAATTTTTTAAGTAAAATTTTTTTGTTGGTGTATGTTTTTTTAATATATTGATTAAAATCTTATTTGAAAGGTTATTAAAATTAATTTGTTGGGTCAGTTTTTCCGTTAGCATTTAATGTATTCAGTTTGAATCATTGTTATTTCAAACAATAAGGCTAAAAAAAATTTTTTTTTTTGTAACTTATGTTAAAAAATTAATAGAATTATGAAATAAATGTATGGTAAACATTTACTGTACGGTCACCCTTGGCGACTTTTTCAAAATCTCGCTAAAAGTCGCCAAAATGGCGACTTCTTCTACGAACGAGATTTAAAGAAAACAGCGTAGTGAAAATGTTGCCTGCGCAAAAAAAATGGCGGCCAAATCACTGAAAACGATAATCAGACAGTCTTAGAAGAACATTTACTCTCTTTCATATTAAAATCAAAATCACTGACTCACCCACAAATAAACCTGAACTAAAATCTCATTCGACTTAATTAAAAAAAAAACCTTTCTCACACTCCTTTTGACGTCATGCATTTGTCCTTTCACCTTAGATTTACACCTCCACTTATGTCGTGCCTTTCAACCAATTTCATATCCTTACCACATTTACAACACTCATATCTATCCGCAATGAAACCCGCTTTCATACAAAATTCAAACATTTCCTTCCCTTTTCTAACCCATAAAAATACCTTAAATTAACATTCTCATCATACCACATAACATCATTCTCACAAAACATTCTCGCACTTACCTCAGACATTCCCCATGCAACAGAAATTTCACGAAAAGAACGTGGTAGCTAAAGACTAAAAAAACACAAGTACAACGTGGTCGAACGAAAATTTAAATAATTGGCAGCTACATTCTGTTGTCCAATAGGGTTACTGTAACTACTTGTCGGTTCGGATGGGGGTTGCCATATAAAAAGATTTATCGCCAATTTAAAAAAATCGCGCCAAGGGTGACCGTACAGTAAATCTGTTCCAAATGTATTTTTGGGTATGTTATAATCAGCAGTGTGTAATTTTTTTGCACAATAATCAAATTTAATGAACCTAATTGTTATGCAGGTAAATCATCCTATTGGTTTTTCTTGTATATTTCAGTAATTTGTGATTGGAATGGAGTGTAATTTAGAATATAAGCAATTTAGATATTCTCTATTTAATTCTGGGAAAAGGAATTATCCATAATGAAACAAATCTGGGAATTAATTATGTTGCTTAAATTATCATGTTGCCATAATTTAATTATCTTTGACTCATTAAGAATTATTTCAGTTTTATAAAATTGTGGCAAAAATTGCAAAAGTTATTGAAGAGTTTTTCTTTATTGGTACTTTTATATATAATGACAGTAATGTACTTAAAAAGAATTATAAAGCTAATATAGTTTTGCATATAATAATTGTTTATTTTATTAGTAGTATTATTTTATGTAATATGTAGTTATAGAGTTTGTCAGTTCTGAAAGGTGAAAAAAAATAAGAGAGCAAATTGGTTTTGTTAAAACTGAAAAAAGTTCATGTTATTTAAAGAAAATGTGTATATTTTTTTTCTTTGTAGGCATATCCAATATTATTGGGTGATATTGACCCAAGTGGTAACATGAATGCAAATATAATTCATCAGTACAATAATATCAAGGCAAAGTGTGCTGCTCAGGTATGGAAATATACTTTGTGGTATGAATTCTGTAAAAATTATTTGTTTTATTTTGTAACTTAAAAAATTTATATTAATGTTTATTAAGAAATTATTTAATCTAATATTTCTTCATTGTAAAAATTAAACTTGATCCTCATTGTAAATTTCAGAATTACTGTAATTTTATATGTGTAATCTTTGGCAATCACAGCCAATGCTTATGAATACTTGAGTACATTTTGTTGTAAAATTGTTGAAGCTTTGCATATAATTTCATAAGAAGTATTCTTTGTTAAAGAAGTATGATACAAATAGAAATTTATTGTAGCAATTGTAGAATTTTTGTACATACCATAAAATCCAGTGTATTATGTGCACTTTTAACTCAAAAAAGAAGATTGATATTTATTGCCGAGTATAAAAATGAGAGCTTTAAAAATTTTAAAAGGATGAACGTTGAAAAGATTATACTTCTATATATATCCAAATGCAGTTTATATAAGAAAAAAAAATAACATTTCATATGAACTTGAAGGGTAGTAGTTCTAGAAGTATACTATTTCTTTCTAATGCTTGGAATAATAACTCAGATAAATAATTTCTAAACATAAGAGCATTGCTCATGTACATTTTAGGTTTCTTCTTAAAAAAGGGGGTGCAAGTTATACACGAATATACCTAAAAATTAAAAATTGCAGTTTGAAAGTATAGGTGCGCATTATGTGCTGGATTTTACTGTAGTTTGATATGCTGCTTCCTTCCCATATATGTTTTTATTTTAATGGTAAAACTCGGTATGTATGCATTTCACTTAGGTTCAAGATTCCAAATTTGTTGCCACTCAGATTACTACAGATTATAAAGGGTCTGACTATACTGCATCATTAACATTAGGGAATACAGATATCTTGAATGGTTCTGGAGTAACAGTTTTACATTACCTTCAGAATGTAATGCCATCTTTAGCACTTGGTGCTGAAATGGCTTATCAGTATGGTCCTCAAATCCCTGGTGGAGAGATTGCTATGATGTCTTTGGCTGGAAGGTATACTGGTGAGTATATTTTGTTAGCATTTTTTAAATGTAACAAAATTTCTTTAACTTGACCTCATTCAAGAATCACGAAATGGTCAATATTTTAGTTCTGTGCTAGTTCATTGGTGTACTTTATTTCTTATTTAGCCTTTGTGGATGTTCCAGTTATAATATTATCAACATATACAAAACAACTGCACAACATGATTCAAATCAACAGGCTTTACTGTTTAATAATGGTTTAATCATCCTTTCTAAGTAAGAAGGAAAGGCCCATCTCTATATATGTCTTGTAACCCATCTCTGTATCTTGTGTAAATAAACAGAAAAAAAAAGCTTTATCAACTCTGAATATATCATTCTGAAAATTATGAAACTTTCTCTCAATAAATTGTAATTATATTTTCAGATGCAAGATATTCCAACTGAAATGAACTTTTTTAGAGTTGGATAATTTTTTTAAAAATATTTCTTTGAAGCATGCTTAGAAATCTAATAAATCCTTTGTTGTACAAATATTTTGCTCTTGGTAAATGATAAAATGTTTGGCTTAATCTGATATTTATCTATGTAAAAATAGCATTATCAAGAGTAGGAGGTATATATGGATAGGTCCATGATTGTTTTCAGTACTGGACTCTTTATGTGTATCTTTCACTGGAGTCTTCTATTTAATTTATTTTTGAAAATTTGAATATTTACTGCCTTTCAACTGCTATATTACTGCAGAGATAACTGCTATTTGACTCTTCACTTGTTCACATATTATTTACACAGAATGTGTGTGTGTGTGAATTTTACTCCTTAGTAATTTCAAGAATTAATTTTTTTTTAAATTTAAAATAAGTTAAATACAAACATATCCAGTTTTGTTCATTTTTAAACTCTGTTGGGTGCAAGTTTATAATAATTTATTTATATATTGTGGATTTTTGTTCCAATCAGGCAATTTTATTTTTGGCTTTCCCATGGTAGTTCCTGCCCCACAATAGGGCATCATTAAACATTAAAAAAAATAAGCATGTTTTAGAATCTTGGCAAATCTCTGTTCTAGAATAAAACTTTTTTTCCTGACTTCATGTCAAATTTTACCCCCCCCCCCCCCCCAATATTTAAAAAAAATTTACTGGATCGGCCATAAGATGACAAGTAGCCTAATACAGTATACAATGATTTTAAAAAAAGTCATCCAAGACACAGCCAACAACATTTAAAGAAATATTGTTTAAGGCAACAGGGCATATTTTGAGGTGATTTTCAGAAGTATGTAAAAACTCAAAACTGTTCTATCAAATCTGTTGTGGATGCAGACCTCTATGCATTCCATTGTACTCTCAATTCGGATTTCCATTTAATCCCTTATACAAGAGAATTTGACTTTCTGGACTAAATCATTGTACTCTAGTTCTGCCTTACAAAATAACTTTAAAAAATATGCTCCTGTTTCAGTAAAGGTCTGTGATTCACTACAACATTAAATATATATTTGTGTATATGTATGTTATATAAATTTTCAGAAATAAAACATTTTGCTTTTTATGTGTATTCCCTTTGATCTGTCATCATGGGTGGAGTAGATATATAAAAACTATATTTACATGTAAAACAATGAAAACTCTCCAATAGCTGGATTATTTTTAAAATTTGTTTTTGTTATTAGTATTACTGGTATTCTAACCCTTCTCTGTGATCAACTAGATTTTATTTTCTGGTTACCTGCTTGTAAAAAAGTACCTGCTATTTATATTTTGGCTTGAGTGACTGATCAATGTGAAGAATTTAATGTACATCTTTGTTATGATATGTGAAAAAATATTTTATGAATCTTGTGGATTGAACAATAATATAGTGATCAATGATTTGGTTTTATGTGTATGTTTGTTATTTTGTTATATGGAAGTAAGATGTCTTCTCATTTTTGTCTGAATGAAGATTTTCTCTCACGAGACCAGCTGACAACTGTTACCCCACCCATAAGGGTAAGCTTTGTCTTCTTGGGAAATAAATAAAAGCATATGAAAAACAATTTGTTGTGAAGAATAAAATGAGAGCAAAGTCTATCCTCTATTGTCTGCTCTTAGTGTAAAATGATTTTAAACAGTCAAATTGTAAATATCAATTTAAAATTAATTATTAAATTAAAATTAGGATTTGTGTGTCATTTTCGGGTTTGTTCAGCATTTTAATATGAACCATAAAACTGATTTGATTGGAACTTCTCAGCACTGTCTTGAAAATTAAAGAAAAATATTCTTTATGTTTATATTTTATATTCTGTAGTTTATAAGAAAATTTTGTTATATTGAAATACAATGATATAAAAATATATTTTACATTGATTGGAATTAATTTTATTTATAACTTCGTATTTACAACTCAGAATATGTAAATGTGTCTCTTCTGAGCATTTTTTTTATGATGGAATGGATTTTCTTAAATAAACTTCATCTTGTTATTCCTTAAAATTTCTGCAATTACAAAAATGGGTTTATCTCATCTAATTATTAAATTAAAAAATGAGGTGTAGATAATTTCTAAATTGATATCAGTGCTCTCTTGACCTTTTTTTCTAAACCCCTTTTTTTTTTAAATCCTACACCCGTCTTTGGCATCTCTGCCATTAGTCGACGAGCAGCCCAATAAAATGATGCATAAAAAGAATTAAAATTTGTCTCCGTAGAGTTGTTTACAAAAAACTTTAAAACAATAGGGCAATGTCTGAGGTGGTCACCATCCATTTCACCCTGGTTGCACAGAGGGCACCAAGTAGAATCCTTTACTCCAATGCGATGTAAATGCCTTTGCAAGTAGTCATGTCCAGTAAGTAGACGAAAGCACGCAACTCCAACAGATCGAGGCAGGGAATTGAAGCTCTACCACTTTTGTTAAGCAAGATATTCCACCTTTTACCTGCAGCTGCTTCACCATACAGGGAGACTCTATTAATTCGCAGTTTACTGTAAATGATTCTTTTGATGTTACGCAGAGGCACGGGAGAGTCAGGTTGGGACAGGAGAGATCCCTCTTTAGCAAGCCTATCTGCTTTCTCATTTCCAGAAATGTTACAGTGGCTGGGAATCCACTGGAGGGCAATGCTTTCTCTAGACTTCCCAAGTTCAGCTAGTTTCTTTCTACAGGAATTCACTAGAGCGTTTTCATTATATCTTGAGTTTATTAGAGACAAAATGGCAGATTGAGTTTTTTTATAAAACTGATTTGTAAATATTTATAAGCAATGTTTTATTGTTCTTTCTTTTGAATTTTTTAAATGTAGGTTCTAATTATGTAGTAAGTGGATCACTAGGTGCAGCTGCCATTCATGCATGTTATTATCGTAAAGGAAATGACAACATTCAGGTAATTTTAGAATTATATTTCTCTTGTTCTTTATATTTTCTGTATTGTACATTTTAAAAATGTGTTTCATCTTAAATATTATTTGTTGTGAAAAGAATAGAAAAATAAATTTGAATAGATTGCAACCTTTTTTGAAAAAAATATCTTATAATTTTAAATATTAAGTTGTAACTTATAATGAAAAGTTTGTGTTATTTATTATGTTAGAAATTAGTATATAAATATTTTTGCATTGAAAATGTAGTACAAATAAAATAAATTTTTTCTTCAATATTTGTAGGTGTTAAGTTGCTTTTTCCTTATCCTTTCAATAAAGAGAGATATATTTCCGAATGTTTTATTTTCAAATTTCAAGCATACAATTAGAAAGACTTAACTTTGAGTTATTGAATATCTGTTTAAGATGTTTATTTCCCCCTTCTGTTAAAAAAAAATTGTTTGGTTCTTTAAATATTATTTTCAAACATAATTTGAGAAATTGTTTTCTTAAATTTCTATAAAAATATTTAGTATATTTAATTTGTTTTATCAGTTTAATCAGCTTAGCAAATGTATATATTTGTTGAATCTATAATATTACAGCCATTTGTTTCTATACTTGTTTTACTTTTAAAATCTAAAAAAATTTCAGGTTGGAGTGGAAGTAGAAACAAATTTAAGGTTGGGTGAAAGTGTGTGTACTTTTGGTTATCAAGTTGATCTACCAAAAGCAAATATGGTCTTTCGAGGTAAACTCAACTTTTTGTAAATTGCAAATGCTTTATTTTGGCAAATATGTATGATTTTATATTTAAAATAATTATACCATGTACATAAAAAAAGAGATAAATCTCATATTTAGTTATTATACTTTGAACTATTCATTAATTGAAAGAAAATGCACCTTTTGATAAGATATAAATTTTTAAAAAATTTATGCTGTAAAATAAATTTTAAAAAATAAAAAGTAGTGTAATTATCCAATTTTTTAAATATATCAAATAGTGTTTGACAAATATTTATGTATTTTTCTTACATGAAAATTAGGGTGTTTTTTTTTTTTTTAAATATTAAATGGTTACTAATTTTAATCTGTGCAAAATATAGCAACATCAAAGTATAAATGGCTGTTTTACTATTATTATTTCAGCATCTTCGAT
The DNA here is from genome assembly GCA_019973975.1 of Trichonephila clavata. Lineage (NCBI taxonomy): Eukaryota > Metazoa > Arthropoda > Arachnida > Araneae > Nephilidae > Trichonephila > Trichonephila clavata. The sequence goes on along the minus strand of BMAO01027133.1, from coordinate 64,119 downwards.
CATATTGGAATAAATATGTTAATTTGTGTTTGCTATATTATATTAAAAACTTAATTTGATATTTGAGATGCCTTGAATACTAAAATAGTAATTATAGAAAGGTTTATTTTTTTAGTAGAACTGAATATATTTTATTACCATTCTGCTAAATTATAATTTTCTCATGAACTTTTTATAATATAAAGTTTTTAATAAATATTATTTATGTTAAGGTTTCAGTATTTTAACTTTTTTATATATTATATTCCTGTGATCTGCAGTGATTTTTTTTATAACTTTGTATATTTCTTTGCAATTTTATAGGTATGGTTGACACAAATTGGACAGTTGGAGCAGTTCTTGAGAAAAAACTGCAACCTTTACCCTTTACACTTGGTCTGAGTGGAATGATAAATCATACTAAAACTCAAAGTCGCTTTGGTATAAGCCTTACTATAGGTTAAAGTTGAATTATTTGCACAAATTAACGTTGGCTGTGATTTGGCTTAGGAAATCAGAGATCATTATTTAAAGAATAAACCATGCTTTTTGCTATCGTCTCATAATCAGATTTCTTAATGAGTTCATCAGTTTTTAATATGTTTTGTTTCATCCACATTCCATGTGAATGTTAAGTGCAAAAACTGTTAAAGTCATTTTAATCAATTTTTTTCTTGTTGATTGCGAGGATATATGTTCTGCTATGTGCATATGCCATGAAATTTATCTAAATAAAGTTTTAGTATGGATAATAGCACATTTGACATTATCTTGTAAACTGTTAATAAAAAGATAGAAATAGTTGTTTTGAGGGGGGAATATAATTTGTGCACAAATTAAATGACCCAATGAATTGGTGCATTTTAAATGAAGATATTTATATTATATTTTGAAATTAATGGCAATTACTGTTAAATCAAGATGTAGTGACCTATCCTGTACAGATTAAAAGAACTCGTGTATTATTCTGTGTAGTGTGTATAAAATACTAACATGTTGTTGAGTCCTGTTGTAAATAAAGATCAAAATATATTACATTTGCATTTAAAAATGTGGAGAAATAAACATTAATTCTGAAATAATTTTGTTGATTTATTTTCAGATATTGTAATTTTGTCAGTACTCTTCTATTATTGGGTCAATAATTGCTGTGAATCAAAATTGTTGGGTATAGTGTTATTTAATGAATTTTAGTATCTTATTATCTAATTGGATCTAAATGTCCTGGCATAATCACTCACATTTTGGTTGCTGATCCATTAACTGAAAAGTCATAATAAAAATTTTGTATTAAAATATTTGATGATAATCAATATTCTCTATTTTTTTAAATATATTATAAGCTTTTTTTTTTTTTTCATTATGCACTTAAAATATTTATAAATTAAGTTACAGCATGTAAAACTACAAGCTTTCAAAATTGACTACACAAAGTTTTTTGTCAGCTGAAAAAATCTTAAGCATTATTATTTTTAATATATACTTCTAGCAAAAGGGTTTAGAAAGTATAAAGAAAAATGTTATTTTATAAAATCTTATGGCCACTAAATTATAAGCATGATTTAACTTAAAAATGTAAATAATTTTTTTTAAAAAATCAGAATTTCTTGGTTATATATTTTTATTGTATTAGCAACTAGTATGTACTACTTAGAAAAATAAAATAACTGAATTATTTACATGAAATATTTAATTTTCTCAAAAGTTCAGTTTAAGTAATTGTTTTAAGCCTATTATATTTTTACCTTACTATTTTTCAACTTGGATAATTAGTATTTAGTTTAATTACTAGAACTTCATCATTATTTAAAGTTTATTAATTTGATCAAGCTATGAAAATAAAAGGTGCATCATTAATAGCCATTTGCTTGTAAAAACTCGATAAAATTTCAAAACCTAGTTTTTTATTTTTCATAAAATGAAACACCGATTAACTCGTTTTTAGTTGAGTTTTTTTTATAAAGTATAAAAATAAACTACTTTACTTTAAATGTTCAATGAAATCTACTTGAAATATAGCAATTCTATAAATGAAGGAAAATAAATAAAGAGAAAATTAATTCACAAACATTGTTGGATATGTATTCCATAGCAGATGTCTCACTTGTGTACCTCTGTTGACCAAGTGTCATAGTCAACTATGCCTACAGGGGCTCCTGGAATATCATGACTGGACCATGGATAAGCGTAAGAAATATGCCTGATTGGATGAAACATTCAGCATGTCGATGGTCATGTCAAGGTGCAGCATCTTCCAGGCAAAAAGTTGCTCCCCCATGTACACAGGCTTCTGGTGGTGGATTATACTTTGTAGGACCTTAGATGTAGTAGAACAAACCACAAAAGCTGTAAACTATCTGAACATAATTGTGGATCAGTTGCACTCTCACATGGGATCTTGTCTTTCCTACTGGAAATAAGATTTTCCAGCAGAACACCCCATGCCAGAAGGCTGTAATTATATTGGAATGGTTTGAGGAGCATAATGATGAATTCTAATTTTATGTCCTTGCCATCTAACTTGCTGGATTTTTATGCAATAGAGCATTGGGCTTTCACAAAAAGGCAGGTCAGATATCTGCACTGTCATGTCAGAATATCTCAGCTTTGCATGATCACTGTTAGACGTTTGGCACAACTTGTCTATATTCATCCACTAAGAACTTGTAGCATCTATGCCAAGGTGAGTTGTAACTATTTTGCAGGCCATGGCACAACACATTGATTAGGTGGTCATAATGTTTTGACTTTTTTGTGTATTTTTCTCTTACTGAAAAGTTAGCATCTCTCATTTATGCTTCTAGTGTAAATGAGCCATAATATGATGAAACATTCTTAAAAATACTTTTTGAGGTGAACTGTTATGAGGAAAATCTTATTTCATTTATGAAAAGGCTTATTTACATATTTTGATTCCTATGAAATGTTTTATTTCTTTTCATGATCTATGAAAGATGCCTTTTTTATTGAATGTTCTCTAGATTTGTAGCTTAAGATAAATACAAATTCTGGGTATATCTGTTACTGGTATTAAATGGAAAAAAAAAAACTTAATGGACCAACAAGCACACACATACAATTGAATTTGTGAAATGTCTGTGCAATGTTACATTGCTTACAATTAACTGGATTTCAAGTCTTAAAAATTATATAAAAAAACATTTTTTTTCATTGGTCATTTTAATAAATACTTATTTTAATTGAATTTCTTAAAATGACAAATCATGTACTTGAATTTTAAATGTTAATGGCAGATCATACTTAGCCATTACCCTATGTCTGAAATTTACAGAAAACCAAACATACACCATCTTTGCAGCTAGGATTATTTCAAATTGCATCTTCAGGAATAAAGTAATCGTCTATCAAAAATGATGTTAGGTATGTTTACTTCAGAGTTGTGCATCTAAGAGTGTGGATGCTGTGAATTAATTTTTGAAAATCATGCTCCTCTGTTGCGTTCATGACAGCTAATGGTCTTTAAAAAACATCCATTGGTTTGAGTAATGCCACTTTAGTGGAGAAAATAGCTTTTCATCTTATCAGAATGCCATCAAATAATTTAATTTCAATATCAACAATCGTTTACTTAATATTTTCTGTATTTATTTTGTATCAATTATAACAAGGGTTCTTTTATTTGGCTATCTTTGACCTTGACTGATAAAATTATTTAAAACATTGTAAACATCACAAATTCAGCTAGAAATTTTTTTTTTATCAGATATACATTTCACTAATTGGTTTTTAGTTAATTACTAAAGTATATTTTTGTTCCTTGTTATTGTTTTAATTTTTTTGCATAGCCCCTCAACTTTTTTCAAAATCCTAAGTCACAGGTGAGGAATCATCGAATCTGAGGGCATATTATAATTGTAAGGTATTTCCAAACACATTTGTGTGTTTTGTTTAGAAATATTTATATTATCTATCTCGGAATCTCGTGTTCCTTCGTGTATTCTTTTTGATCCATTTTGTGTTATAGAAGATTATGATGCCTAAACTAAAAAAACTTTAAAAATATTGTTTGTGCAGTTTAAATAGAATCAGATAAATTAAAGAAACATTTTTCCATCTTTGCATAATACATGTTTCGGCTCCTTTTTTTATACTAAAATGTCTTCATTTATTTAAAATTCAGTACAACTTAAAATAAAAGGTGGTGAATGCCAATTACATATTTTTTCTTGAAATTGAAGCTAAAATATTCTGGTTTTTAAAACACCCGATTTATATTCACTATTTAACTGGTGAAAACTTTCTTGGTTAAACAATATATGATTATATTTATATTCAAACCTATGAGATGTGTCCGAGTTCTTCTATGATGAATTCGGTTTTTGAGAACAAAATTTTAAGCATGAATTAAAAATTGAGAATTTTTATAAAAAATAAACAATTTATATATATAGTAATCAAAGCAGTTGCCTTTATTTTTTTATTTGATCAAACACAAGATTGTAGGTTTCATGCTCAGTACCTTACCATGTTACTATAAGTTCAATAACGAAGTAATACATACTGTTTCTAATTGGTATGTACAACATTAATAAGAATGCCCCTTACATTTTCAATGGGATCACAATCAGGAATTAAAGTAAACCATTTTTGCGCTCAATCATTGTTTGGTTTACCTAGATGCATGGTCCTGCTCAAATTTCTCATTGGGTCTTAATTCATCAAATGGAAATAAATGATTTTCAAATATCTAATACTCCTTCAAAATTTTGCTTGTGTGTTGCTTTTTTATTAGTCCAAAGAAGAATGTAATAAAAAATGATATCCATCGAAGTAAAGTGTAATAAATGAGAGCCATAGTCAAGGGGAAGTAAACTACACTTGTGTCCAAAATTAAGGTCACAAACATAAAATCTGTGAAAACTGAACTATTCAGTGCGTTGCCACGAAATTACGCACAGAGACAGGCTACAATGCGAGAAAGAATATAGCAACATAACAGTATAGAAAAGATTTTAAATTTGAATTAAGATAAAGGTTTCACAAAAAGGGGGAAATCATGAATTAGAGAAAAAGCATATATCTCGAGAAAAGTCTGTCTTATATGGAGTGTGACCTCTGTGAACTGCTTTATAAGCCTCACAACGAGCTACATATTGTTAATGAGGGTGTTAATAAGTATCTGTGGCAACAAAGCCCATTCTTCCAAAAGCGGGACTTTTGCTCCCTGGGAGGGGAGATAAGCTGAGAAATGGCTTCTCCTAAGCCATCCCAAACATATTCAATAAAATCGTGATCCGGAGACCTAGAGGGCCAATCCATACGGCGAATATCAGCTACTTCATGAAATTCATCAACAATGTGAATTCTGTGTGGCCGTGCATAATCGTCCATTAAAAATATTCCGGGCTCATAGCACCCAGAAAAACCTCACATAGGCATCCAGGATCTCATCCCTATAGCGCTGTGAGTTGACAGTACCCGCATCGAAAATGTACAGTGGTGTACGACTACTCAACTTTATGCCACCAAATCAGTCGATTTTTGAAACACAGGATGGATGACAGCGAGCTCCAATTTCTCTCCATGTGAAGACTCGACGAGAATCACTTTGTCTGTTGCATTTCAACTCATCACTGAGAAGAACACGCCTCCATTCTTGTAGCGTCCACGACTGATGTTTTCAGCTCCACAATATCTGTTCTTTCCTGCTGGATGCAGTCAAAGGGACGTACCAGACTGGACGACGGGCGCAAAAGCTAGTCTCTGTAAGGCGGCTGTTTGCCGGGAAATTCTTTCAGACACAACAGTAAGGTCACGAGCAAGCTGATAGCCGTTTTCCGCCTATGTCATCGTGCGCTTAATGCCAAATAGAGATCCTGTGCATATGTCAATGCTCTGTGGCGACCTTGACCGACCTTCCTAGTAAATGTACCCCTTTTTTTTAAATTGATTATATAACCAGGAGACCACTTTCAGGCCCTTTGTAACCATAGACCCACCTCCACTTCATAATGGCATCCTTCATGAAGAGAGAAGTCATTCTCCCTGCAAACACAGTTTAACTTATTTGTTTTAATGCAATATTCACAGAACTGGAGGCAAAATTCCCATGTTCTTGAACGGTCTAAATTCAATAATTCTACTAAAACGAACGCTGAACTATATGTTTTCGTAAACTGAAGGTTCATATTGTATATACTACCCGTTCTTCAAGACAAAATACAAATTCTATCAGATTTTTTCTGTATTCATTTTAAAATTATAACGAAAAACCAGTTTGTGACCTTAATTTTGAACATGAGTATATTTCAGAGTTACAGAACTGTCCATGTAAAGACGGAGAAACTTCTGTTATAACAATGATGAGTTATATAGCAGACAATGTGATAAAGACTATAGTTTTCAAGAAGAAAGATTCCCATTTCTATAGAGTTACTGTACTAAATGCAAGATACTTCAGCATATGCGGCATCACAGGAACAATCAAAGTGTTTCATCAATTTGCAATGACTCCACCGTCTGGGCATAATCTATTGTAAATTAGTCTAATTTATATCTAATATATAAAATTCTCCTGTCACAGTGTTTGTAACCAAACTCCTCCGAAACGGCTAGACCGATTCTAATGAAATTTTGTGCTTATATTCAGTAGGTCTGAGAATAGAATGTAAACTATTTTTCATTCCGATATTGCAATTAGTTAAAAAGATATTAATTAAAAACATTAAAACGCCTAATTGTTTTACTCCTGCGGGTTGTGTACTTGGCAGAACTTCCATTCCATTTCGGCCGAGCGGTGATCCGACGGTTTCCACCATCTAAAAATTGCCATCCAATGTTCACTGTTGAAATCAGACAAAAAATAGTTACAGAATCGGAAAGATCATTTATTTCGCCAGAATACGGTATAATTTTTTTTTTTTGCAAAATAATGATATTTTCTATTTTTTAAGAATTTCTTAAAAAAGGGTTAAAACTGATGCGTTTTTATGCAAATTATTTCTAAATTGCTGCGTATGAATTGCTTTCGTGTTATTAAAACGATATTCTACACTAAATAATTTCAAGCCTTTCTCTTTTAGATCCAGTCATTTAAAAAATAAAATTCCCAAAACTTTTTTTTAAAGAATTTTTTAAAAATACTCAAAATTTTAACTTAACATTGAATAACATTGTCATTTATGAAGATAATCGCACGAAACTGTATTTTCGTGCGTAAAAGAATATTATCCGTAATCTGTACGAAGATTGAAAAAATTGCTTAAAAATTACGGATTTAAAAAAAAAAATTGTGATTTTCGTAAAAAACCGTTTTTGCGAGAAATAATTTAAACAGTATTTTTTGTACATTTTTTTATTAAAAAGTACTTTATTTTTGCAATTAATTTGTGAAGTTTAAAAGCATTAACTTAAAAAGTATGCCCTAAAATTAAAAAATACGTGATTTTACAGTTAGCCAAACCTTGGAGTCGAAAAATAGTTTTGCGCCAAAGACCTTTGAACTGTTTAACCGTCGACCCCCATCTAACTCAAAGATTACACTAAAAAGTTCTGCCTTAAACAGGGGGAAATCAGTAAATTTGGCGAGGGAAAAAGTTATTTTTGCTTCAATTTTCGTCATTTTTTCAAAATTAAATCATTATAGATGTTAGATTAAGATGACAAAATGTATTCAATACATTTCTGAGACTCATTTAAAATATTTATCAGTATCAAAATTTTTGTTCTCTTCCATAAAACTTATAGTTTACTTTAAAATAATGCCTAATGTATAAATCTTTTTTTGACATATAATTTCATAATAAAAACGCAAAATTTGCCCATTTCGAATTTTTTTTTTTTTTGAATTATTCATTTAAATAAGCATAACTTCCTTAGAAAAAAATAAAAGCTATGTTCAAATAAAAAACTCTTCATTATTAATTGCGTGTTATTAATATATCAAAAATCACTAAATTAACATGTCACAATTAATTGCTAAATGAATATTTTTAATCAATATTAGTATAAAATAATTAATTTTGTTTTGTATTTTATGATTTCTTCTAAAATGAATAAATATAGATGAATTTAAATGAAAATGATTTTTAAAAAGTTCAATGATCATTTAGAATCAGTGATTAAAAAAATAAAATGCCGAAAACTATCCTTTTTTTTTAAAGAATTTTAAAAAAAACTTTTTTTTTTTTTACAAAACAATGATATTTTGCATTTTTTATGATTTTTTTTTTTTCTAAAATGAATCAAAATCTTTGCGTTTAAATAAAAATGATTTTTAAAACTTTTTTGAACAAATTTTTACAAAATACTTAAAACAATCATTTAATAATTTCTTCTTTTATAAAGATAATTGCATTAAACTTTTTTTCCCGTGTGTCGAACATTTCAAAATATCCTCACAATTTTACTTCAAGATTTAAAATAGTAGAAAAATTTCTACTTTTCTGTCTTTTTTCAACTTACAACTATTTTTAAAAAGGCTACATTTTCGTTTCCGGGGACTAAAAAATTGCAACGAAAGAATTGAAAAGTGAGTGAGTGATTTATAAATTCGCCCTGTTCGCCTATTCGAGGGTTTTTAGCGATGGACCTCGAAATTTTCAACCATGGTCAAGTGACGAGGACCACACCTAAGCTTTTACCCACCTCTCCTAAGTACCACACCAACGCAAGAACAAATTTCGAAAAAGGGAGTTTTAATGTCATAGTTAAAGAAAAATCACTCACATCGCGCATACACACACAATAAGTGCTATCGTCCTGAGGGAAACAGGAAATTCCCATGGGGATTAAGTTATTCACTGGTAACAGCCCGTGCAACGCCGGGCTAAGCGGAGAGGAAAGAAACAAAGAAGTAAAAGTAATTTCGAGAAATAATATCGGAAGTGCTGATTTTGTGAAGAGAAGGGAAAATGTTAAACGAGAAAACCACATGACACGCACTCACTGGCCTTACACTCACATCCTACGCGTCACACCCACACAAAAGTGCTGGCGTCAGAAAGAAAGGAGGAAATTAACATGTGGGGATTAAGTTATACCCTCGGTAAAAGCCCGTGCAACGCTGGGCCGGGTCAGCTAGTATATATATATATATATTTGTAGTTGGGGGAATTAATTTAAAACATTAGCGTTTTGAGTTTGATCATGGAAGAAATAAATTCATATCTCAAGGCACCGCTGAATATCATTCTCTCCTGCCGAATTCAATTCTGTTTCAAAGCTTATAAATACTGATTTTTTTTTTTTTTTTTTTGTATATAAACAATGCTATCCATTTAGCAGAACATTGTAAACAAACTTCTCCAGCTTTGTTTAATATCAGTTAAATAGTAAAGAGTCTTCTGCTCTTTAGTAAGCCCAAATTTGAAAGAAAAAATTCTAAAATGTACATTTTTGCACACCCATTCGTATACATAAATTTTAATGTTAAAAAAATGTGTATATATTTAAGTAGTATATGATTTTCGAAAGGAACTCTGAAACATTTTTTCTCACGGCGAATTTAATAAAATTTCTCTTAATTTCTATTATTTAAAGTTGGAAATTTATATTTCCAATGAAGGCTGAGGAACTAATCAATAAATTATGATTTCAGTTGCATAAATAAATTATTTAAGCATATTTTTTTTTAATGCTTACGAAAGATTCTTCGCTTAGTTTGAAAAAATGTTTGTGGTTACAAAAGTATTGTTAAACGTACTATTTAAAAATGAGGAGTGGTGGTTTATGCAACACACTCTTCGCCCACAATGGAAAATAAAAGTTGAAAAGAAAGAAATAAACGCTTGAGTGAAAAACGACGAGGTTTTGTTTCGTTTCATAAAGAGGCTGTTCGTGCTTGCATCATCGTGGATCATATGTGTATTAAATGTTCTGTTTCTAGCCGATTAAAACATCTGCCGTTAACATTTGTCTTTTTACTTTATTTAACTCTCAAGAAGAGCTCAAATATTGTTTGATAAATGAAAGGGGTTTTTTTTCCTTTCAAATCAAGGCATTCGCATTTATCCTAAAGAACATTTTAATGACAAACATTGTTAAAGGAAAACTGTACAACCCAGGGATAAAAAACACTTTCCTGTTCCACGACCTCGTTTAAATGTATTCTGATGCAACAGATTCCAAGAAATTTTAATAGAATATATTCTAAAATGTATATATTTCTTCGCAACAAATTATTTAAAATGCAATACCTTTAAGATAGGAATCAACAACTGGAGCAGTATGTACTTAAATAATACAATACAAAGTGAAATAAAACCCATTCTTACACTATGATTAAACATAATTAGCACTAGAATCAATTAATGAGATGTTTGCTTACCCTTTCTTTCATCTAATTTTTGCAAATCTATGTTTATGTTTGACATTGCACATCTTAGCTAGTTTTCTAAATTGACATCAATTAATCAAACACGAGATGAACTCTTTGTAAATTTCAACTTCTTAAAAAATGTTTCAAAAACACGTAGATGATTTAAAAGAACTTACAAATCGTGCAGAATATCTTAAGTTGGAATATATATATATACAGGTGTTTATCAAAATAGTGGAAACGCTAGGTTTATAAAGAAAACAAATCTAAAAACCACCACAAAAAAAACATCCTCATATCTCCATTCTTTTTTTTAAAAAAAGAAATGAGTCTTACAGTAGTCGCATATGATGCGTAACATCTGACTTGTTATCATGGTAAATACGCAATAGTGACTTTAATCCTGAAAGAAATGAATTGGTTATGACTGGAAATAATTTTCTATCGAATAATTATATCTTTAATGAAAATTTTATTTCATTAACACAAGGATTAATGCAGTTTTTTATCAAAAATATTTATTATTGTTCAATTTGGGAAAGAGCGGAGACAATAGATTTATGAAAACAAAAGTATGACACATATACTTGTGATTTCAAAGAATTTAAAAATCGTTGAAAAACGGCGTCAATAACAGTACCACTGTTAGTTGTCGAAACATTTCGATTAGTGTTCATTTCGTGCTTGAGTTCATCTTTCAGAAAAGCTATGAGCGGCTCAGCTTCTGGCAAACTGAAGTTAACATTAAAATCACCACTCAAAATCATGGGAAGCGAGTGATAGTTTTTTTTAAAAAAAAAAGAGCAGAACCACCTTTGGTATATGGTAAAAGTACAAAATGCAGGAAATCTTTAATTTTTTTAACTGTTTGATTCGGAGAAATGTATGCGACCACCAAAATGACAAGACTTGCTGGTATGTGCGGTAGGCAGGCGGGCATCTTAATTGCTACTACAGTTGGACCCCCAGACGAGGGTAGCGAAGAGACATCGTCAAGCGCATGCTTAGAAATTAGAAATATTAGAGAAAATCAAAAATACCCGTTTACTTAATTAGTTTTTTTTAATCGACAAATCTTTTTTAAATCACAATTAAAAATATTATATTGACAGCGACAGGAATTAACTCAAAGTATGAAAATGATAGGCACTTAAATATTTATTCAAATAATTCCATATTACTTACTAATATTTTTTTTAAGAATGATGAGCTTTGTCAGACGCTTAACAAGAAATATAATTGTTAATATATAGTTTACACATATATAAATATATCCTCAGATTTCACACACAACGAGCCCTGAGACTTTGACATTTGAGCGTAAGAATCACAACTTTATTCTGGATGAAGTCTGATAAGAGACTTGCTGGTACGCGCAGTAGGCGGGCATCTTAATTGCTAGTAGAGTTGGATCCCGAGACAAGGCTAGCGAAGAGACACCCCAAGGCGCTGAATTGGTCATATAAACAGCGCGCGCTTCCCCCGACTTCCTGTTACGCATTTCCGTCCCCTTTCACGAAATCACTCCAACAAATATCCAGCAACCGAGAGTAAAGATGTTACACATCAAAAAGTTGTCACGCAAGTAGTCGGATACTTTAAAACATCTTGAAACTAATAAAGCGGCATACACTAGGAAGCAATGTGGCACGGTAGCCTAATGGACATTGTCACGAGCTTGTGACCGGCGTGTGATGAGTTCGAACCCTAGTGTAGCTGACTGAGTGAATATTAACGTCACACTGCTCAGCTACACGAGGGCTTTTGGCGACGGACCTCGTAATTTTGAACCATGGTCAAGTGACGAGGACGACACCTGAGCTGGCACCCCTTCTCCTAACTACCACACCAACTGGAGGACGTTTGAGCTCTCGACAGATGTAACGTGCATCGCCCCCCCCCCCTATAAAGTGGGACCTTAGTGATACTGGGCTCGAACTCATGAAATGCCAGCCACAATCCGATACCTTGACCACTAGGTTACTGCGGCCACAACCCGCCATGTAGAGGGATTGATGCACGTTAAATATTTCGAGGCTTAAAGTCCTCATCTTGGTTTGGTGTGGTAATTTATAGAGAGGGGTGCCAACTCATGTGTCGTCCTCATCACTCGTAGTGATTCAAAATTGCGAGGTCCTTTGCCAATAGACCTCGTGTTGCTTTATAGAGTGCCATTAATTTACACTTATTCTCTCACCTTTAGTTTAAAATTAGCTGCACGACAAAAAGTTTTCATCAACATTACTAACATTTATTGATAGAAAAATCGTACAAGGAATAATAGTGGTGAGTTTTGAATTCGCTTAAAGCGGAATCAAAACATTTATAAAAGTGGAAATGCCATCAGGTATGTGAGAAACAGTAATTTTAAAAAAAGAAACTATCAAGGTTTCGAAAAGAATAAAAATCTTTGGGGGTTGTATCCGGTTTAGTGGCCATTATCTCGTAAATCTTGTTTTCATACTAAATGCTTCATTCGTCCTTACCTAATTTTATAGCATTTAATTTTTCCCACATCCAGTTAGTTCCCCATGGAAATTATTCAAAAATCTTTGGAATGTCTTATGACATATCCTAAAAAAAAGCCTTCTTATTTAATACATTAGTTAAGCTCGTGAACTTGATTTCTTTTTGTGATTTATAACAGAAGGTCAAAGATTCATTCCAAATACATTAAATTTAGATCGTCTGAGACATTTTAACGATATGACACAAGTCAAAAAGAATATACTGAAATATTCACATCCTATTGTTTTCCCGCCGAATCTGGTGGTTTCGAAGGTCGTATTTATATTTTGGGTTGCTCGGAATATTTTAATCAAAATGATGAGTTACACCCTCCATTACCCTTGAGTTATTGTTCTATACAACTGCAGAGTTGTAGGAATTTACGGTTACAGGTTGGTGGCTTTTCAGTCTGCCGACCCTATATATAAAAGCTCGAGAAATGGTTTTCCTCACATTTAAACGGTATTTGCCTTTCGATTAAACAGTGCAAAAAGTTGTCAACATTTTAAAAGTCAAATGGGAAAGCACGTTTTGCTGTTGACTTGTTTACTGATCGTTCCAGCGATTTTCAAGAATGCTGTTTACTCCTGTTCTTCAGATGAACTGGTCCTAGTTCAAATGGTAAGTCATAAGTTAATCGATTTAATCCAAAGATCAGTAAAAAGAATCTTATTTCTAAATATTACTGTAGTAACTCAAAAATTACTCTAATAATTGCTTAGAGTTTCAAAAATTTCATTCGAATGTAATCATCAATTTGACATATTCGATAAAATTATAGTTGATAGATGGCCACAATGGAAGATCTATCTTCATTCAAATGGAAGATCTACAAAACGTTTACAGGAATTTATGGCTTCAATTTTTTAGAAGAATAGTAATAACAGTAAAGAAAGAAAACGAAATCTGGCTACTGAGGCTGTACCCATCTTTAAGATAAACAACAGCGATATTCAACCTGCGACTCACCGGGCCTTTTTAAGTGGCCCGGTCATGGCCCATTGCTCTGAGAAATTCATTTATGTATAAAAATTCGGTGGAAAATTTTTTTGCTAAAAAATCAAATACATCAATTTTGCCTTTTGCTGTCGAAGTCGTATGGGTGCGAATTGATGTTTTTTTTCCTGATTAGTGATAATAGACAACAGTGGAGTAGCGACCATTTTATGAGTGGAACTAATTTTTAACTATCTTTCATATCTTGCAAGCGAAAAATATTCGAAAAAAAAACAGATTGTTTCAAGACGATTGGGAAGTTGACTATTTTGTAGTGAAAAACAAGCATGGCTCAGTAATTTTTTGATTTATCACGAAAGTGTATTTAAATAATACCAATAAACCGAGATCGTTCAATGACACTTTTCGTCGAAGATCTCTTGCGAGTGAGAGAATATTAACGTCGCACTAATTAGCAACACGAGGGCTTTTGGCGACGGTCCGCGTAATTTTGAACCATGGTCAAGTGACGCGGACGACACCTGAGCTGGCACCCCTCTCCTAACTACCACACCAACGGGAGGACGTTTGAGCTCTCGACAGATTTAACGTGCATCGTCCCCCTACACGGCGGGTCTTTAGTGGTACTAGGATCGAACTCATGACACGCTAGCCATGATCCGATGCCTAGACCACTCGGCCACCGCGGTCCGAAGATCTCTTGCAAGAGATGATATAGGATTTCTTGAATAATCTTTACTACAAGTTTTGTCAGTGGTAATGCCACAGCTATAGCAAAGGCACCCTATGAAATTTGTTATATCATTGGTAATCACATGAAACCGGTTACTGATGCAGAAGCTATGAAAGAAGGATGCTTAAATGCTTCCAGTTTAGAAAAATTCAGTGATAAAAATAAAAGAAATATATATATAAAATAATAATTAAAAAAAAGCAAAATAGGAGTTTTAATATTTTGATCAATTTCCACATTTTAAATTGTATATGTTATCTTTATTTTAAAGCATTTCTCCCCCCCCCCCCTCCATTAGTCCTCATGTTGCGGCCCGCGTGAAATAGCTATCATATGATGTATGCGGCAGAAAAAAAGGTTGAGTACCCCGGACTTGGAACCACGACACACTTAATCGTTCTATGTAAAATTTTGTAAAGAATAGTTTTAGCCCTTAAACGATCTTTATTTCTATTGAACGAAGCATTAGAAAACAATCTTTCATTAGTATAATATAATTTAAAAATAAGCTCATTATTGGTGAAAGCAGATAAGAATTGTAAAATAAACAAAACTGGAGAGAAACAACCTCACCTTAGTGACTAATAAATGAAAAGAACTCGGCAATATCGGGGAATATCCCACCAATTTACCCGCTTAGCAACTTTTTCTCCCTTACAGTGGCACGCTTGAAAATTACAGGAACTGTTTTCAATTTAGCATATGCATTAATATCAAATTTTAGGTAAATTTTTAAAGAAAAAATGTACTCTCACCTTAATATACGGATCATGTTATAATGGAAAATATACGGTATCTAGTTTTATATTTGGTACTTGCGAATCATCGCAGCCGTATTGGCGACATTATATGAAACAAAGCGCATGGTTGTCAATTCAGGGCGTACGACACATGTGAAATCGGGGTTGCCCACTTGGCAAGTTATCTTGAATGTTGGCGTTGTTGCAATAGGTCTATATATTTTATACGTTCTGTCTTTCATTTATAAATTCTTGTATTTTAATCGTTAATTTAATTATTTTTCTAATTTGCTGAAATTTAACTGAAGGATGTCTATTTCTAAAAAGATTCTTTTTTTTTACACAGCACCAATACCGTTTTAAAAATAATATTTCCACATGTTATTCCTTTGAAAACCGGTTGAGTTGAGAATTTTGTCTTTACATACACTTTAATATTAGTGGAAGATTTTTTTAAGCACCTGAACTCAGAAACTTTTAATCAGAATCTCACTCAATTTGAAAAAGAGCGGACAACATCAGTAAAAAAGTAAATTATGTATCTAATACACAGACAACACCTTTACAAATGGTTTATTGTTGACAACAAAACCAGTGTCTCCATCTTACATTAACTGAAACATATATCGCTGCACCATGATATCCATTTTCAGGGGATGCCATCTCATGTCGAACTTTACGGCGATGAAATGACAGACAAACTAGCAAAGGAGGGCTGTAATCTTCCAATTCCCTCCACATCCACCCTCACCTATCTGGAATTATACTCGTTAAAAAAAATTCAAAATTTGGTGGAGTGGAGGTGCCTTCCACTCATGATTGGTATGTGGTTAATAGACCGGTCTTGCCCTAGCCCTCAAGTGTGACAGATACCCCCAGACTACACTCTCTCGTCTTGTTTGTGGCCTCTTATTCTCTTATTCTCTCTCTCTTGTTATGGCCTCTTATTCTCAGCGGATAAAAAAGATCTCCATCTGTGCAAGGTGTCAAAATCACCAGGCTTCCCCTGAACACATAATTCGTTGCATGGATCTCACAAGCAAAGATACCTACACTGATCCCTTTCTTGTGCTGGACTTTTTGACAGTCAACGATTTAATTGATCTTGTCTGACTTCGTCAGACACTGGAGGATTAGCAACAACAACAACGTTACAATAAATCAGAGAAAAACAGATTTATGATCGGTCATTTTTCTAACGATTAGTGCTAAATTTGAAATATGATCACTAGTAATTATCCTTTAGCACACACACATATTCTCTCTTCTTCCGTAACATAACATAGATATAAAATTTTTAAAAAATAACATTGTTACTGAATATTAAACAGACAATTTTATGGCAGGTTATTGTTTCTATCTCAGATTTTCCTTTTTTTATGTTATAAGATCATTAATTTAAATTATTATGGTACTTGCGTATTATAGCAACCATATTAGCGAGATTGTATGAAACGAAGCATATGGTTGCCAATTCAGGGCGTACGACTCATGAAATCGGAGTTGCAAACTTGGCGAGTTATCTTGAACGTTGGTATTGTTGCTATAGTACATAAGTACCATTTTATCGTTAAGGGATTAAATACTCAAGATCAATAAAGAGAGCCAACTACATTAATTTTGGTAAAATATTGCTTAAAATAAAAATAATTAATGGCTGTATATTATGTTTCAATTAGATATCTCGGCACTGTGATCTTTCACCCTCCAGACTTTATCCAGAAGACCCTAATTCTGCTGAAGTATGGAAAGAAGGATTAGGAGAAATAACACTAGTAAGAAAACATTTTTTGAAAACCTTAGAGAATATTATAAATTAATGGTGTGTATAATTAGCGAGAACTAATACAATAATTTTTAAATGACAAGTATAAGATAATTAAAAATATTCACTCTTTTTCTGAGCTCTGTTTTTTCACAGGCAATAATTTAATAATTATTTCTAATTTATTAAAATGCAAATTTTATGTAACTCATCTTGCATAAACAGAAAATTAATTTTAGAAATCTGACGTTTGTATAACCGCTCTAATTTTTAAATACAATTTCTATTAATAATGAAACTTTCTATATACACTCAAGAGCCAAAACATTATGACCACCCCTACATTTTGCAATGAACTCGCCTGGATGACGTGGAAGGCACGTGATCAGGTGGATGAGGTATTTAACTGCTGCTGGAGAAACTGAAGAATCATTCTTTCACTTACTTCTGTGTGTGATGGGAAAGGCTGCGGATCTAAGCGACTTTGATAGAGGGTAGATTGTAATGGCTCGAAGGCTCGGAACAAGTATTTCCGAAACTGCACGATTCGTGGGTTGTTCGCGATCTACAGTTGTTAGTACTTATGCAAAGTGGATGAATGACGGTGAAACCAGCAGTAGACGACATGGTGTTGGACGTCCACACGCTATCAAAGAAAAAGTTCGTCAGAGACTGTCTCGCATGGTGAAGCAAAATCGGAGCCAGACAAAGGCTCAGCTGACAGCCCATAAAATGCAGGGCCAAGTAGAATAGTATCGGAGCACACTGTTCAGCGGACACTGTTAGATATGGGGCTACACAGCAAACGTCCCACTCGTGTGCCTTTGCTGACCAAGCGTCATCGCCAACTGCGCCTGCGCTGGGCCCGGGAACATCGCGACTGTCCATGGATCAGTGGGAGAGAGTTGCCTGGTCAGATGAATCACGGTTTGTCATTCATCACGCCGATGGCCGTCTTCCAGGCGAACAGTTGCTCCCTCAATGTACAGTAGGTCATACACAGGCCGGTGGTGTGGCGGTATTATGCTTTGGGGGACGTTATCTTGGGCGTCTCTGGGACCCGTGGTTGTGGTAGAGAAGACCATGAATGCTACAGGGTATCTGAACATCATTGCGGACCCATTGCACCTTTACATGGCCTCTGTTTTTCCAGCTGGAAATGGAATGTTCCAACAGGACAACGCCCCGTATCACAAGGCTAAAATGGTGTTGGAGTGGTTTCAGGAACATGATGCTGAATTCCAGTTAATGTCCTGGCCGCTTAACTCACCGGATCTCAATGCGATAGAACACATTTGGGATGTCATGGGACGGCAGCTCAGAGTTCAAAGATCACCAATTCGCAATATATCGGATTTGCGTGACCGTTGCTTAAACATCTGGTACAATCTGTCTCCGGCCATCTACCAAGGACTTGTGGCATCCATGCCAAGGCGGGTTGAAGCTGTGTTGCGCGCCAAAGGTAGGCCAACTCGTTATTGACAGGGGGTCATAATGTTTTGGCTCTTGAGTGTATGTTGTTTTCCCCACAGTAACCCTCTCCTTGGAGAAAAGTTGGTTTTACAGGGAAAGTTCGATTCCCAGCATGAGCTCAAATAAGATAAGGGCAACCATGGAAATGGTAGCTGGGTTACCAGATTGACGACTTTATCGACCTTTGGTGACAGATTTGGCGAAAAATGATATCACTCTGGAACCATCGAGAAGTCTCTGGGATCGATCCCTCTGGAAATTTCTATGAGACTATATTAAGATCGGGGAAGTTTACATGTGAGTCAGTCGAGTTCACAGAAACTGCCTGTGTAATGTCTGCGATAAGACAGAGAAACTCACTGAGTTCCTGCTAGTGAAACTGTTCTAGAAACCTGTTTCTAGAGCACTGCAAAGCCTTTTATAACGAGTACATTTTTCCATTTCTGTAAATAACTTGTTTTGATACTTCTTTCTGTATATACTTCGATTTGTGTTCGTGTAGTCAATTTTTCGTCCTTGCCCATTAATAAATTTGTTATTATTCAATTAATTGGAGTCATCGACTGTTCAAAAACTCGAACTTAACTGTTATTTAATTTTTACCATTTATTTTATATTTCCAATTGATTTTATTATAAAACCTTCAATTTATTTATAATTATCTGAAGAATGATTTCAGAAGTATGTGATTTAAATATTTGTTTCCATAAGTTTTAATATCATTAAACCTTTAAACTCTGTCAAGTAATCTTTTTGTACGATTTCAGAAAGGAAAATTTCAAGCATATGCTTTAGGCTGTTATTTAAGAGCACGCTACGGAGGGTTTGTTACATCTGATCCGACTGAGGTACGTTAAAAAAACAATATCTTGAGCCAATTTTATAACTAACTCAGAATATATATTTTAAAAAAACCTTTTGAATCATTTTTAAAATAATTTAAATGCTTACACTTAATTTGGTACTTTAATTTTAGAGCATATACTTTTTTTAAAATCAAATTTGAGAAAGATTTTACATAGATTTATAAAAAAATTTGGGGGATAATCAAATTCAAAGCATTTCAGAATAATCTGTATTATAAGTTTTAAATTTTTTTATTCATTACATAATGTCATTTACACTGCAATAAAAAATGAGTAAAATACTACAAGAGCTTTAAAATTTTTAGAAAATGTCTTCTGTAAACTGTACTGTAAGATGTTAAAAGCAATTTCAGGAAGTTGATCAATTTTCTAAGCTCTGTAAATGTTTTTTCGAACATTATTAAATTTTAAAATATTATTGATTTCAAAGAACCTTTTATTAGATAGATTTAACAGCACATCCCGTACACAAAAGAACCATGAAAAAGAGTTACAGAAACAAATAAATTAGAAGCTTATATTTGTTTTTATTTACATGTAATGTATTTCAGTATTCATTTACTTCTAATCTATAATTTTATTTAGTTATGTGTAATCTACATTTATTTCCTGTTCACGTAAAATATGCACATGTATTATTCCATTTAAATATAACTGTCTTTGCATTCATGTGCTTAAAATCTAAATAGAGGGATTTGAATGAAACAAGAAATGTGAGAGAATTGCTGTTTATGAATACAATGAAAGAAACCAAAAATAAAAATTCTTGTTTAGACTTGATGGTATTTTAAATACAATTCATTTTATAACTGACATTGAATAATTTACATAACTAGATATAGTAAATGTCACAAATATGCGGAGATTTTTTAAACAATGTCGTAAGTAAAGATAATACCTAGCAAGAGTGAACACGAGCAAACCTCTTGACTTTAATACAACGGGATCTTATACGTTAGTTATCATTTTTTTTTATCTTGCTTTAAATTTTAAATGAAATTTCAGCCAATTCAGTTTCATTCAATATTATAAATTAATAATGATTATTCCAGAATTTGTAAATCGATTTTGAATTCAAATACCTAGAATTTCAACTGAATTTAAATTTTAAAAAAATGTCGACTTATTTTTAGCTGAGATATTTGATGAAGCACAATTATGCTGGGGGTCTTCTCAGGAACATTTTGCCAAATATATATTCCATATATAAAGAGAAAACATTTTTATAAGGAGAACCAGTTTCGCTAATTTATTTGAAAATTAATTTAACTAATTTTAAATTAAACGACTACCATGTTACTTAGTAGTATGCTTATAAATTTCTGGAAGAAACAAACTCTGTAGAAGAAAAAAAAGTTATCTCAACTAGAAATGAAATGATAAAAATTAATGATATTTTTAAATCGAATTAATTCATTACATAATATGAATGATCATATTTGTATTACAAATTATATTCGTAATAAGTAAAAAAGAATTATAGATTTCAATAGTTAATCGTTTTTGAGCTTTTTATGTAAATCAAATTAATTATGTTGCTTCTAATGCCACCTGTCTGACTGTGTCAGATCGAGGCCCACGAAATTCATCGTGGCAAGGGGCGAGATGTACGCATGTCGTTAGCTTTTAGCTTTGAGCACCATGCAGGTGACAGTACGATTTGACTCGGATCTTACACGATAGATGGCGACACCACCTATCTCCACCTCCATAATTTAGGCATGGAACTGGAGGGCAGGGAAATATTCTGCTGCCACCTGCACCCGTCGTTTCTGCCGCGACCGCCCACAAGCCTTTCGGACCCACTGATTTAACGAACACGTACTCCATGTGTACTCGAAGGGTATTTGGTAGCATCGGGCATCGAACCCAGGCCTTCCGGTCTGGAGTCCGATGCTCTAACCACTAGGCAACCCACGGCCCCCTAAAAATTAATTATAACTACATTAATTGATTTGTGTTTAATGAGAGAATTGTTTTAACGATCAATTAAAATGATCGAAATACTAATAACTGGAGTATGTAGATAAGTAAATTAATTTTTATTTCTTAAGTTTATGAAAATTTCTTTAATTAACTAATTGTTTCCAACTAGAAAAATCAAACTGAAAAATGTCAGAGAGATGTCAGAAATGTTAAAGAGGAATTTTCGAGCTATGCTAAAAGAGTGGAAGTCATTTTAAAATACAAACCTATTCAAAGGAAAAAAAATTATGTTTAATACTTAAAAAATATGCAAGATCACACTAAATTTTTTTTTAAAAAAAATGTCTCATTGATCATTTTACGATTATGAATTAGTTTAAGATTAAATTTTATATTCGTGATTATATGAAGAATTTAGTACAAAAAAATTAAGAATTTATTATTTCAATTATTTATGTTTCTGTGTGAAAAAGTATATGATTATATATGGCTGTTCTATAAATGATAAATATATAAGATATGCTGTAAAATGAAGAAAAATTATTAAACAACTCATTTCAATTAAAATGATAAACGAAAGATCTCATTTAGTAAGAAAAAAGTAATACGTTAATCAATCAATTTTTTTACTAACACTTGACAATTTGAAGCAACATGAGCTCTGCCTGGCTATTCTACAAATTTCTAATATGAGGTCTTAGAACCTCGATATAGATAAAATAAATCTGTAACTATACTCGGTGATTAGTACCAAGAAAAAATCTGCGTGTATGCGCATACATGTTGTGCGTCTCGGATACAGGAAAAGAAAAAAATATTAATAAATTATCACAATACACACAAATGTATAGTTCATTTTCTCTTTAACTGTGCGAAGAATCGCTTAACCATTGGACAGACAACCTTTATTATAAATATTAATATAGTATGTGTATAAAATAGTTTCTTACTTATAACTACATGTGCCGGCTGAAGGGTGTAGTTGGTTTGTCGTTGGCCTTCTGCTCCTAAAGTTGCGGGTTCGGCCCCGGCCTAAGTCGGTGGGCTTTCTTGATGCAGAAAATCGACAGCACCCATGAGTATGATTATGCGTCATGTAAAACATCCCTTGAGTGCCTGTTTTGTTTGGGTGCTCTCGGCAAAACTAAATTCCTTTGGACGGTTTAGCATCGTCAGAGCTTAGGTGCCTCCCTCTGGCAAGGAAACTGGGTGTTAAAATTACCTGCGGCGTTTGGTATTCTACCTATATGGTGCCGCACTAAAATAGATACCAGCTCCCGGGGAATGTACTAGGTCTGCAATATAAAACGACAATCCGCAGCCCCATTAGAAATTTTAAAAAAATTATAACTACATGTAAATTTGCGTTTAGGCAACTTCATGAATGACTATGCAAGAAACGAACCAATTATCAACAAAGTATCCAGATGCACAAGAAATATGTAATCCATTTCTTTAAGAGGAAAAGAGTTAAACTAAATGAAGCATTGTGTATTAAACATCTTTTAAAGTATCAGTAACCACTTTCATGGTTTAAAATTAATTTGATTTTTTAAAATTACGTGTTTACCACTTACTGGTTTACATTTAACAATTCCTCTGACGGAGATTTTTATATTAGTATAATAATTGTGTGACGGATCTATACGGGTTTCTACTAACTTCTTCTTTTATCTTTAAATCAAAATATTTATTTCAACCAACCTTCATCGAGAAACCAAACGTGATTTATGTAAATGAGGAATATTATATAAATTCGGTTTTCGCGAGTTGAATGAGAGCGAAGTAAGAGGTCAAGTAAAGTGAAGTAAAGTGAAGAGAGTGAGCTGTCGACACGTAGTTGTTGACAAGTTAAGCGAGGTTGATACGTTTGATGTGTGCAAAGAGAAGTGGTTATTGAAGATTGAAAAGCAGTGTAATTAAATATAACAGAGCGGGGAGCCATCGGCATTTGATCCAGCTAACGATAGTGCCTGAAGTTCTTCGTGAAGGAACCGAAGCATTAAGAAATAAGGTACTGTAAATTTGATTAAGTAAAAGCTGATTATTAGTGTGCGGCGTAGTTGTGAATGGGCGCGTTGAAGCTATCTTAGATTCAGTTGAAGTTCTGTAATAATATCCCCGCATTTATATATCTCACTTCTGTTCTGCACTCTACCATAGTTTATATACCTTAATTAGAATTGTGTTGTGTCTGTTTCTTAATAAGTTATAAGAATCAATAAACAAGTTTAAATAAACATTTAATTCCTCCTACACATCTAGTCGGGTTTTCAGATAGACAGGAGGGTAGGAATGTAAGGGGTGACTACAGGTCAACACAATTGTTTTTGTGCGTGTTATCAAGAGAGTTGTGCATTCTTATATCTTATTGTTTTGATAATTGTGTTTAAATATGCAAATATAATTCATAGGAAATATTTTAAATGCAACAGCCTTTAGTTACTTTAATTAAAGAGATTAACTTTATATTTCTCCAAGTTCGAATATAAATTAAATAATCTGCCCTTTTCTGAAGTATTTCAAGTAAATTGTTGACTATACAGAAATTATATTAAACATAAAAGAAAACTATAGAATCAGTAGAAAAGTTTGAATAAACGTGATGATAATCCCGAATGTATATTACCAATTTTTTCGCTATCGAAAGTACGCAAATAAAAGTCTCTAATATATCAAAAGCATTCCTCAATGGAACCAGAAAATTTCTTGGACTTCCGTCATCTGTAAAAATTGCATCGTCAAAGCCTTTTGGTCTTAGTTATGATAAAAAGAAATTAGATTTAATATCATGATAAAGAAAGGCTTTAAATTTCAGGTTCTGTTTATCAAGAATGTAGTAGAAGTAGCAAAAAGGAATCACTGATTTTAAGTATTTGTTAAAAATACAGTTTGTGCATGTTTTTCAATTCCTACTATATTAGTTCACTCTCTTCCTATATATATTTATTTATATATCTTGTTCAAATTTTCAGTCGTTAATAAAAGACTTTCCATTCATCCATTCAAGCTCAAATACATTTTTTAAGCTTGTAGTGGATGACACTTAATGTTAATACAGTTTTTTCAAATAGTAATTCATTAATTAAATTAAAAAATGAATAAATAGTAACAAATAAAAATAATAGTCCAACAGTATATACAGAAAGGAAAATCGTTCGTCGTGTCTTTGTAACGTAATGGATAGCACGTTGGACTTCTAATCCAAAGGGCGTGGGTTCAAATTATGCCTGGGATGGCCTAATTTCTGAGAATGGGATTTCTTTTTTTAATTTACTCTTTTATTAGAATAATTAAATTTTGAATAAATAGTATAAAAAAACAAAAATAGTCGAACATCATATATATAAAGGAAAATCACTTTCTATTTCGTCACTTAATATTGTGATTCTGTCATAAGTATATACATATTTATATTCATTGTAACTATTTAATAAAAAGTAACTAAAATAAAAATTTTCTTTGTTGACCTAAGTAGGAATTGACTTAATTTTTTTTTATTACTTGTTATAAAACAGGTTGAAGTTCTAAGTGCTTCGAAGAAACATTGCGTGTTAAGTTCTCAAAGCTTAATAACAGCTCTCTATGCTCCTGATCCAAACTGGGAAATAGTTCAAGATTTTCCATGGCAGCCAATTTTCGTTCATTACGGAAATGACACAGATAAAGTTAGTATTTATGTTTTTCATTTGAATAATATATTTTTTTGTTCTATTTAAAATATAACAAATTATTCTACTAAACTAATGGTTTATTTAGAGATTAACATTTTCTTATTGTAATATCTATGAGTATAGTGAAATAAAGAACTGTAATATATCCAAATCGTATTTATGCAGAATATTCTTTTGATTCCTCCACGATGATTAAGATGATTAAAAGAATTTTTTGGAAAATTAATACATCTTAAAGAAATTCAATATGATCAGTATATTCTAATAAAATTATTTGAGCCACTGGCGCACACAAGGGGGTGTCCTAGGGGTCCGCCCTCCCCCCAAAGCCCTTGAATGTTTTTCGATTGAAGATAATCCTATATATATTTAACATAAAAATTAATTAAGTACTTGTAATTAACAATTATTTTTATTAATTAATGCTAATTATTAATTCAATAATTTATTTTTTACTGTTTTTTATTAACAAAATTGACAAAATCAGAAGAATCAATTGGTGTTGTCTTGAGGTATGATACGAGTTGGGGGACTTTCGACCATGGACTCCCCCCTTGAAAATTTTTTGTCTGCGTTACTGACATGAGCTAACACTTTAATTTACTGTAATAGGTATCAAATATTAAATGCAGTTTTAAGAAATTATTTTTTCAAAAAACATTGGATGAAGTTTAAATATAATAGATTGTTTCGTAAGAAAATTGATAGCAGTTTCTCTAAGTGAAAATTAACTGATAAATTTTAATTCATATTAGAAATAGCAAAAAAAGGATAGAACAAGGAACTTGAATAAAAATGCCAACTTTATATATACAGTCGAACCTCCATATTACGAACCTCTATATTGCGAATTTTTCTATATAGTAAACTTTTTCCTGGAACCCCAATAACATTTTACGATTTTCTTCGTAAAATAACCTCCCAATAGCGAAGTGCATTTTCTATATAACGAACTTTTCCTCTTGTGAATCAATTTTTTCCCCTCCCTATTTTTACAGTATTTCTAGACATTTCAAATTATTCTCTCTTTTAACACATTTTATGGTGGCCATAAATCTTGAACTGGTTTTATTAAGTGCCTAACTCGCCGAGAGCAATAGAATTCTGGGCGTTTCATCCAAGAAGTGTAACCTTTAATCCCCATTGTCCAGTTCACTAGAAACATTTTCGATATCCCCTTTCACCCTCGGTGGAGTTGTCTCGTGTCCTTGTGTCCGTTCATTTGTAGTGTTGATCCATTGTACTGGTAAAGTTGTTTCTTGTAGCTCGAAAATGTCAAAACGTAAGTGCTTCAGCATCAAACAAAACAAAAATACTTCAGGAAGTGGATAAAAACTGAAACAAAATTAATAGATTTTGAGAGCAATTAATATTAAGGACGCATGTGGTAATGCATGTTTAGAATTTCTAGTCATAAAATAACGTATGTTTAAAATTACTTGTATGCTTTAAATTAGAAAATGTCCTTGAAATTCATTAATTTTAATGTAAAATTATTTTCTTAAAGATGAAAATACAATATATTCCTCGAAATCCTTTTTCTTGTTTTCTTTCAAGTTTTTTTTTGGGGGGGGGGGTAGATATATAAAATATAAATAGATATTAATTTACAAAAAGGTGTGAATAATTACTTTTTAAAATTTATAGTGCGTTGAGTTTAAAATTTGTTTTATGTGGTTTATAAAGTATATTGAATGACGAACCTCCATATAACGAATTTTCCATATACCGAACTTTTTTCGGGATTTAGCGACTTTGTTAAATAATGGTCCAACTGTATATACACTCATGTCCATAAATTAAGGATAATGAAGTTCAGTCAAAGAAAGAGACAGAAGCAAAACAAATTTGACTTATTTGTAAAGTCTATTTATTAAACAAAAGGTAAAGAGCAAAAAAGATGCTATATGTTTGACATAATTAATAAAAATTGCGATTTTTACTCTCTGTAACAAATTTCAAAAAAGAACCTATTTACAAAAAACAGTATAACATGGTTAGTATGATGGTTAATACGGAGTATGTCTCCCGGACGATGCAATACAGGCCTTACAACGCCTACGCATGCTGAGTATCAAATTATCAATCTGATCTTGGGGAATATTACACCACTCATCAAGCAATGCCCTCCGAAGTTCCGGTAGACAGGTGGGAGGGGGTTGACGGGCTGCAATTCGTCGGCCAAGCATATCCCACACATGCTCTATTGGATTCAAGTCAGGTGAGTATGCTGGCCAATCCATACGGGTGATATCCTCCGATTGAAGGCATTCGTCTACAATGTTTGCACGGTGAGGACGGGCGTTGTCATCCATAAACAGAAATTCAGCACCCATGGCGCCCCGAAACAAACGTACATGTTGTTCCAGAATGACATCCCGATAGATGTGGCCTGTCATCGTTACACTCTGAACATGCAGGTCAGCTCTGGAACCAAGAATAATTCCTCCCCAAACGAGCCATCCTGCACCACCGTAACGGTGTCGTTCAATGGTGTTCTCTTGGTGGTAACGGGTACCTGGCGCTCTCTATATGAATGAAAGTCCGGCGAGAATCAGACTGCAAACTAAACCTGGACTCGTCGGAAAACATCACACAAGACCACTGTTGCGATGTCCACAATGCATGCTCTCTACTCCAGGTTAATCGCAGGCGACAGTGAGTTGCGGTAAGGGGAACACATCTGACAGGCCTACGAGCACATAGACCAATGTGCCCTAAGCGTCTGTACACGGTCTGCCTTGAAACTGTCGTACCGGTAGCTGAAGAGAGCTGACGAGATAGGTCTGATGCTGTGCTCCGTCTGTTTCTTTTGGCAGTAACTGCCAAATACCGGTCCTCATTCGGCGTTGTAACTCGGGGGCGACCTGTGCTGTAACATCTACTCACATTACCATCATCTTGGAATCGTTGCCAAAGCCTGGAGATGACACTCTGGGTGATTCCAAGTTCCTCGGATACTTCCAGCTGGGTACGTCCACATTCCAGTCGTCCGATAATTCTACCACGTAAAAAATCACCCAAATGCTTCCTTTGTGCCATAACTAAGCGGTTATTGCACTGAAAGGCTTTTAAAGCGCTTGTGAACAATTTTACTTCTTTGCCACCATTCCTTATATACCCCTCTCTTACACTCTCGTCATTGTGACGTACTATCCGCGCCATCTGGTGGTTTCCTGTAATTTGCATATTCTTCTTCAAGATGTGTGTGATAATTCTACAGGTGAAATTTTTATTTTAGAGTTTAATTTCTGTGTGATTTTGAATTATCCTTAATTTATGGACATGAGTGTATATAAATCCTTTAAAAAGTATTTAAATTTTTAAATATTAAAGCATTTTAGAACATTTTAAAGATCGGTTTTTCATATTAGAATTTGCTTATGCAATTTAAGGAATTTTTTAGAAAATTTTAGATCATTTTTATGAAATTTTTGACTTAAAATTGGATAATATTCTATCTCAAGACACTCAGACTTATGCTAAAAAACTGTCATATTCCGTGTGTATGGTTTTTTTTCCAGTACTTGAGTCAACCTTTTTGCCCATCTGCTGATGAAGAAACCCAAAGATTATCATCAGAACAAATGAAAAAACTGGATAATTATGAGGTAAGAAAAAGGAATTTTTTGCTGCACTGATCATTTAAAATGCTCTAAGCAATTGAGTTCAGGTAATAAATTAAATTTATATATATATATATATATATATATATATATATATATATATATATATATATATATATATATATATATATATGTAAATTGAGAATACAGTTAAATTCTGTTTAAGATTACAATTTCAGTAGATGTATAAATGCTAAAAAAAGGATGCTCTTAATATGTTACTTCCATAACTCTCATTACTGCTAGACAAAAGAAATACCAATGTCAATGGTAGAAAGAAAACGAAATTCTAACGTTTTAATATATTTAATTAATTTAATTAAACTTAGTTGAATAAAATATTCAAATTATGCTTATTTTTACAGAATTAAGTAGAAATTGATTTAAATAACTTACAGTGAGAGAAAACCGTTTTTACATGAAGCTCAGGGGACTCAAATATTTTTTCGTGTTAAAAGTTATTGCAAAAAAAAAAAAAATAAATAAACAAAATTAGGTTTATTAGAGTACAATTTAACTCTGGCTCAAACTTCTACGTTTAAGCATTTCCGTAATTTGCTCTATTTTTTTTAAAATTATTGTTGATAACGTAGAGTTAGCCAAACCAAAATACTACAGATTTCCTTTTTCGTCTTCTGTTTTGGATCAACAACCTTAAGTAGCTAACTTCATTTTAAGCGAAATAGCAGTATGCTTTCCCCCTCAGCTCTTTGCCACTGTGTTCGTAAAAAAATTCTTCTAAATTATTACAGAAACAAAAAAACACGAACCAAACTCACTGAGTTTTACTCACACATGGATGTGCTCGTTACGGGATTCCAAAGCCAACTGATAAGGAATGAAATGTTTTTGTGTGGTGTTTGTAAGGGTGGAGGTTGAAAGTAGCTTAGATAAACAAAATTGACTCGTGTCATAGGCTATTACGAGGGTAATAGCCTATGACACGAGCCTAATAGCCTAAAACCAGTTTAGCCACTTTTCTACGAAACATTTGAAACAACCTCTCTTTCATTTCACACCCCTCTTAAATCTGGTATTTTCCGTATTTTGTTCATTCCCTGAAGGGAAATCTTTTCGTGTTAAGCGATTTTCGTTTCGTGTTAAGAGAGAAAAAGATGCATGGAAATACAGAATACAAAATATTAGTTTGTGGTGACCGTTGTATTATTTCATGTTAACCGGCATTTCGTCTTAATCATTTTCGCGTTAAACACATTTTACTGCATGTTTCAAATTTCATTCGGACTCGATTATTAGGTCCAGAGATATTAAGTAAAAATTATTAGAAGTTAATACATAGATTATTTCATACAAACGATTAATTTTCAAAATGATTAAAAAAACTATTTATTTTGGTTGCGAACTTTTACTACGTTTTAACTACAAATTAGTTTTTCCTTAAAACACTTTTGCTACTTCTGTTTAATTTTTATGAGTAATAAAAATATATATTTTTAAAATAATATTATTAATCAAGTTAATTTAAATTATAGTGTTATTATCGCGTAATTTTTTTAAGATTATCAATTTTTGGTTTTAGGATGTTATCTATTACTGGAAAGAGAATAGTGGTTGGGATTTCAAAGATCTCGAAGATATTGAATCATTATATAACACCGTAAGAGCTGAAGTAAGCAAAAATAATTTCGAATTATGTACGTAAAATTCTTTATATATGTTTTCATTGGGAAATAATTCATTCTTTTGAGTTTCCTTTTAAAATCTGTATTAAAAAATTCATTACATTTATGAATGATTTTTATGGTTAAAGTGTAGTAGCTGGTGATGTCAAATTTTTTTGGCGACCAAAATCGATCGCCAAGCTTATATATCACTTAGCGATAGGTGTCCGGAAGGTAGAATGAATTCGTTATCTCACCGTAATTTCTGTATAAAAATCGCCAAATCCCTATACTACACTTGAGCCGATTTTTAGCGCGTTTTTCACGTAGTGTAAAAAAAAGCGCTATTAGGACGCAAATTTCGTTCTCGTCTTCGTCTTCGTTCCATATTTTGTCGTACCTTTTTCTCAGCCAATAATCAACCGATTGACCTCGGGTTTTCGGCATTTGGTCGCATTTGTGCCCTAGATGAGCTGAATCATATTTAAATTTAATAATTAAAAAAATTTTTTTATTTTTTTTTTTTT
This sequence comes from Trichonephila clavata, assembly GCA_019973975.1. Taxonomy (NCBI): domain Eukaryota; kingdom Metazoa; phylum Arthropoda; class Arachnida; order Araneae; family Nephilidae; genus Trichonephila; species Trichonephila clavata. The sequence goes on along the minus strand of BMAO01027133.1, from coordinate 33,444 downwards.
TTTAAAGTAATAAGTATACACTACTTTCTGTTAGTAAAAAGTTCATTAGTTGCATTATTGTAAAATACAACATGTGAAAAACGCGCTAAAATTACTTGGCCATGCCAATGATTGATATCTTGTTATATATTTATGTTCAGTACATTTCAGTTATATCATACAAAATGTTGATAATTACTGAAAAAAATACTTAAAAACTTTTATTATGAAACGAAAATTACAATGCATTTGTTTTAAATAGATGCCTTAGAAGCTATATAGCTGTAGTCTTATTCATTTATATAAATTTTCTTAAATTTCTTTTATTTAATGTCTGAATAAAATTTAGCCAAGGAGGATTATTTCATGTAATTACCAAGATATAATGTTCATTTGAAAAACTAGTATTATCTGTAAATTATTTTTTTTTCAATTGTATTTGTTTGAATACTAAATGATTTTTTTTAATAAAGAGATTTGAATTATTTTGTTTTTTTACTATATCAAATTATTGTGTATTTTTTAGGCTAAGTATGGCTTAAATATACCATCATGGGTTCAAAACTACTGGAATTACATGCAATATCTACATGATTTGTCATTTGCGCTCAAGTTGAAAACAAAAGATCAAAAAAGGTTCAGAGGAGGTAAAACGTTTGAGCTCTACATTTATTTATGATTTCAAAACTGCTTTTCTATATATCAATATGTAATAACCCTCCTTCCCGTCTACCCTGTGAGCCAGCTAAAGGTGGGAAAGAAGTGAAGGATTATTCGACATGATAATTTCCAATTATTTTATTTATCCTTTAATCGACTCAAACACAATGAAACACAATAAATAGGATGTTCCAATCAGTCAACAGAGGGAGGGGACGAGAGTCGCATTTTGGGAGAATACATATAATAAACCACTTTATAATAATAGTTCTTCTACCTCAATATTACTTTACACGGTAGATATATAGCTATTGGCCACTTAACCTCTTTAATACTTTAAATATCTAACGTAATAGGAAGGTGACAATACCTGAACTGCAGGCAGTCTCCTAATCAATTAAGGTTTTAATTTATCAATATCAACTTCCTGTCTTTAATCTCTCACAAGGCCTTTCTAACCTTTTGTGGTATTCTTCACCTTGTATCTCTCTTGTCCCCTTTAGTTAACTAACCTTCTAATTTTCTACTATCTATCTTTCTTCACTTTCTAACCACTAGTAAGCGAATCTGAACTTATAATAATAAACTTAATTTGCATATCATGCCTTCTTCTTAGGAGAAGATTGATGATTTTTGATAGCCCCAAAGAATTACCAAGAGGATTAGTTTAAGGACGCGTATAGATTCGTCACAAATATATTGGGAAAGAATATTAAGCTACCACTCTCTTATTGTTTTAAGTATTGTTAAAATACGCAAAGTTCATGAGTTTTAGGATGCTAAATCTCTGTACTTCATAAATCTTTTTCTGTTGTCCGCTGTTCGTCACAATCTATGAGTTACTATAATTTCAGTTGGTAATTATATTTCAGAAAAATATTGTAGATCTCCAAGAATAAGTATTCGTAGCGAAGAATAAATTCGTTCGGAAAAATATCCTGGCACCATCTGTTGCAGTTAGTCCTAATTCATTTTATACTCATTGCCATAAAATTGTGGAAATAATTGTGGGATCGTAACGAAACTTGGCATGAAGGTACATGTTGGGCAGATATACAAATGATTAGAAATGCAGTGAGACTGCGCATTGTGTGATGCCACTAAAGGGCGTTGAACTTCGTTCTCCTTGGAGAATAAAACAGGTAAGCAGAGCTGGTTTGAGTGTACTAAATCTTTTGCAATAGAAACGCTGATGTAGACATGCCATTACGCCTCCCTCAAAGACAATATGAGCAGCTGTCAGAGCTCTAGAGGGAAAGAATCATCGGGATGGTGGAAGTTGGGTGGTCAGTTCGGCTAGTAGTTCATCAAGTAGGCCGTTCTGATTTTTTTCTGTGAGGTGTTGGGACCAGTGGACAGAAGAGACGTCATTTACACGGTGATTAGGCTCAGGAAGCCCTTGAAAGCTCACTCGTTGAGAAGACCGTCACGTCATATGACAAGCACGCCTAGAGCCAACTGCCTCATTGACCGCTGTCCAGACACAGGTAGCACCTTCACTACGAACCCCTGTTTCTTTCCGAACCATCGCAAGGCGCCTGGCTGAAGGACATCTGGTATCGCGGTGCAAATTACGTGTGCTGCCAATGACACCCACCCATCGACTCCTCCGTTTGGAGTGGACTGCAACGGAATGGAACCAGGTCGTCTTTAGCAATGAATCTGTATTCAATCTGAGAAGTGATGACAATCGTATTCACGTGTGGAGTCCCCGTGGTGAACACCTCAATTCTGCCTTCACTTTACAGCGACAAAACGCTCCCACAGCTGGTGTGATAGTATGGGTGCCATTGCTTACGATACATGGCCACCCCTATTATTGATCCATGGCATAATGATAGCTTAGTGGTACGTCCATGACATCCTTCAGTCACATGTGTTGCCACTCATGCTAGGGCTCATAGGAGCCATTTTTCAACAAGACAATGCTCGACCACCCACAGCATGGATGTCACAAGACTGCCTCCGCCACATTACCGCTATTCTTTGGCCTACTCGATCCCCAGATTTGTCACCAATTAAGTTTATCTGGGATCAGTTGGGACGGCAAGTTGGACAGCCTACGTGTTTGGTCGAACTAGAGGCGCGTTTACATAACTGTGGAACGAGATGTCTTAGGACATCATACGGAACTTGTATGCCTCAATGCCCGCTCGTATCGTATCGTGCATTCTAGCTAGAAGGGTCCAACAGAGTACTAAAACTGTCGTTCATTTGTACTTTTTTCTTTTATTTTATAATTACTTAATTATATCATGTAGTACTTACATAAGTTTCATTTTGACTACTTTTTCTTAGTGCGCAAATTTTTACGGTAATAAGCGTATTTAAAGATTATTTTTGTCAGTAGTAAAGGAACAATTTCCCACATCAATTATTGTTTGAAAGGATTAAAAGTTTCCTGGCTTTGTTCGATTAAATGGCTCATTACCATATTTAGAACCATTTCAGTTACTACGAAAACTGCTACTTTTTGAAACATATTGTATTAGAATTCGAATCTTATTTTCAAATTTTAGTGGTAAAACTGCTTTTTTTTTAAATAAATATTTCTAATCAGTAATTATTTGCCAAAACAGGTCCATTGCTTGAAGTTACTTTGGATAAAATGAAAAAGAAGGCATCAGGAGAATTAGAAAAAACAAAAGTAGTTCATTATACTACAGTAAGTATAAATTATGAAAATTTTGTTGTCTTTGTATTTGTGCGAAGTTAAGGTATCCGACTACTTGTGGCAACTTTTTTTTTAAAAAAATTAAGACATGGGGATTTTTTTGTTGTTTTTAGATTTGCTTAGTACATTTTAAGAAAAATATGCTAAAATTAATAATAGAAAAGAAATTATATTATTACTAAAATGGGAAAAGATGGGTAAAAATTTACAAAAAATAACATAAACAAAGCCCATTCTGTACTAAAAGTTTGTAAAAAAATTTTCAATTTTTCAATTCTGATGTGTTGTTATGCTATTCATTTTTTAAATGACTTTCAGGATAAGACATTTTAATTTTTACAAAAATTAGAGCACTTTATCTTTGTTATTACATGAAATTGCTTAAAAAAACAGTGGTTATATTAACATAAGGATTGTAAATTTTGTAATAAAACAGTGATTGATAAATCTGAAGGTTAAAACACTTCCACTATTACACAAAACATACACAAAAAATTTCAGTTAATTATTTTCAAAACTTTTGGAGCAATCACTGTCCCTATTTGGGCATTTTCAAAAAAAAACACGCACACACACACATTTCGAGTAAAACGCGTTTTAAAGATTTTGCAAAACGTTTAACTTGAAAGAATATGTTTGTTTTAAATTAATATCTACTGCCTTAAAAGAAAATAGAGGGTAATATAGCACTGCTATTGATAAATGATTCACAAATTACTTTTCCCAGTGAAAATTTTCCAAATGGCTCTGACACTTATTAATTAAAATAATGGAAATGTTCCTTTTTAGAAGAGAGGGTAAACTAGATAATATTTTCTTATATAGCAGCTTGCGGTTAAATTTGAAATCATAGTTATAGTGTCGAAGTAGTGCGCATATTGCGTTAAGTTATAACTAGTTTTTAATGTTATAGTATGGTACTGAATTATATTTTTAAGAAATTTCTATAACATTAACGAATCTGTTGAAGGAAGATTAAACATTGCGGCATTAGGAAACCAGTTTTGTGATTACAAGATTTGAATTCAATCCTGATAGTGGATATGTAGTAGCACTAAGTACCGTAAAATCCAGCGAATATTTCGCACCTGTGTATAACACACAAGTATACTTTCAAGCTGCACTTTTTAATTTTGAGTTATATTCGCCGCCTAACGCGCACCCCCTTCTTTACAACGAAACCTGAAATACGAGGGTCACTCTGAAATTTTTGAGACACCCTAGGTTTTTAAAGTTATATTTACAAAATTTTAGGAGTGTTCAAAGTAGTCTTCTCCAGCATCAATGCACTTTTGTGGAAAATTTTTCAACAGATTTAATGCCTAAAACCCTTCATTTAAAAGAATCAATGAAAAAAAAATTGAATTTATATAGCCGCATCCATGTCTTCTTCTGAGTGAAAACGAAAAGTCTACGTAAGTTCTTTTTTTAGATTAAAAATTAACCAAAAGTCACACATAGCTAGATCCGGAGAATAAGGTGGATGTTTTATCACTTTAATTTGTTTTTGTTTAAGAAACTCAACTGTGTTAATCTGGCTGTATAGGAAGATGCGCTGTCATGGTGAAGCATTAGTCTCCAAACATTAACTTCTAGGAGAATTTCTGAAAAACATTTAGTGGTATACCAGTTTGCTGTTACTGTCTTCTGCCCTTTCAGCTTGTTGGCTTTGACCAATCCCGTACTACTGAAGAAAACGACATGGAGATTCCTCACCAAAATGCTAATTGTAGCCGTTGAAAGCATTCCTCTTGATTTAATCCAGCTTTAAAGTCATAGAAAATTATAGCCCGATAATGTTCTCGCGTCAACTCCATTTTCTCTTCTGTCTAAAATTTATTCCACACTAAACAACCTATAGAAATGCTTTGTGTTTTCAAATTAAACAGTTGATTTTTTTTGGCAACTTTGTCGTGACATATTACCTCCCCTAAGATTATCATCACCCCGTCTACCGTTAACTGTTTCTGGACGTGTAGTCGGATTAGAGAATTCAAGAGACATAATTACAAATCACTATATTTATTGATACCTATTAATCAAGGAAAGTTACAAACACACGATTCAAATTTAAGAACAATAAAACACCGTGGAGTATGAGAAGGGGTAACTACTAGCGGAACTGAATCCACGAAAGATCAGCACGTACAAAATTACAGCTAACACACGTACACGTATTCACAAATTTCTAAATCACTAACCTTGTTCTTGTAACTTCGGCAGGTCCGTCGTGGGAAGAATGTATAACTGGCTGGATCGGATAACGGCTAAGGATCCACACTTGACTTTCCAATTTCAATCTTCAGCTCTTCTGCTTAGCTCGTCGCGTAACTAATCACTAATACTGTCAACAACTGCGTGTTGATTTACCGATGATTCAATTCATTTTACTTCAAAAATCTAACTCTTCACTTTACTACTCTCTCTTTCACCACGTTAACTCCGAAACCGAACTTATATAATATCTCTCATTTGCATAAATCACGCTTTGGCTCCCGTGGAGATTGGTTAAAAAATAAAACTTTAAAAATTATTGAGGAGGTTAGTGAAACCTACGATCCGTCCCAACTTCTCCTCTGCGCGTATCTCAAAAATTTCAGAGTTACTCTCGTATATGCTTGTTATGTTTTGAAGTCATTTATTCCAAGTATGATCCCAGGTTTTTGAAAAAATAGTTCACATCTGGAGCTACAACCCTTTAAGTTCATAAGGTTTGTCCTTTCTTTTAAATAAACAGTATTTCGATACATCTAGATATCTAATATTTTTTATGCTTATCTCTTCTTATTCTTAAAACTACCATTTTTATATCCGGTGTATCACGCGGCCCCGTAAATTTCGACCTAATTTTGTTTTGTGTTAAAAGTGCAGATTGTACACCGGATTATACGGTAGCTTTTAAAAAAGTAGTGTTTTCTTATATCTTGAAAACCCGTTGAAAAATTAAATCAAATTGCAATAAATATATAAAGTCGAGTAAGGTATATTTAAATTCTCAGTAAATAAAGTTTATTGTACATATTTCATCGTTCTTCCTTACTTACATACAGCTTGGAAACAACATCGCAGCTCTTCTCTCTACAATGGATGTGTGGAATGGTTTAGAGCCCGATTCCTGTGCCACTGTTTTGATAGAACTGTATAAAAGTGAGGACAGCCATTTTGTTCGTTACCTGTATTTGAATTCCACCACTCCCGAACGTGAACCTCAGCAACTGCATCTACTTATTGTTCCTGGATGCACCGAATATTGTCCACTTGATTATATTCTGGAATATACCCATGACAGAATTCCACAAAACTGGGAGGAAGAATGTTTGAACTCTTTAAAATAGTAGTCATCAAAAAATAAAAGAAAATGTATCTCCTCGAATGTCTGAAATATATGCGGAATAAGTGTCAATAATTTCCAGGAAAACATAAATACATATTAACAGGAGTTTAATTTATCTTAAAATTAGAGTAATCTTTAAAACAGTTCGATGCTATAATCATTGCCCCTGCCGTTATAACTATTTATAGAAAAAAGTATTAATTGTCTTTCACGCATACAAAACGAATTCTTCTCTTGTGATTATTTCATGGAAAATGTTTGTTTCACACTCACAAATAGATACCCACAAATATTTTAATTATACATGTCTTATAAATGTAGGTCATTTTAATCGATATATTGATTTTAAAAAAACTTCAAAAAGTTTTCTGTATGATTTCGACATGTACTTTTTGTTGCTACTATTTAATCGTTTTAAGCCACTGCATTTCTATTTTATAGGATCTCAAATATTCTTGAGAAAAACAACATTTTTTTAAAAAAATATCAATTTTTAAGTTATGTTTCTTCAAAGTTTTTGAGTCTGTATTCGGACGCTCTACTTTTTTAATAAAATGAATACTTTTTGATACATTTTTTTTATTATCTCTTAAAGTATAATATGGTAAATTTCAAGTTGTATTCGTAGTACGTGTATATGAACTGACTGTCAAAACTTTAATTTTTATCGAAATTCAAAAATTAAAATCAAATTTTTTAATGGGAAAAATATTTATAAAGCATCCATTTCTAATTAAAGGTCTAGAACTTTTCTTAAAGATGTTTTGAAGATGAAATTCGTGGCTTGAAAATTAAAAAAATTGCTAAGCCAATGTTTCATTAAATAAGATTCATAGTTGGTTTGTTTCTTTTTTTATCGCATAAAAAAGAAAATTTCAGAAAGTTTTCATCTTCACTTAAATTTTTAACAATATATTTTTAGTGTATTTCAAATAATACAAGATATAAGGCCTTACCAAGAATAAACTAATGGTCATTAGAATTGTGTTTGAAAAATCACGTTTAGCAATATCTTCTTACACAAACATTTATTGAAATAGCAACTTAGTTAAAACTAGATTAAATATTCATGATTTGTCTTAGAATAAATCAAATATTTAAATATATTTAAAAGATTCTTCCACACTTTTTTAACTGAAATTACTCAGCAATACAGTTTGTTATTTTCAGTAAATAAATTTTTTATATGTTTTGAAAAATACTTGCTTAGTCGATTATTTGTTGTTCATATACATAAAAAATGCAAAAAATAAATTTTTTCATATGTTATTAAATATTTTTTTTTGAACAAATGTATTTTTCTTTGAAATAACGAATATTTATTTTTGTAGTATTTTGTATTAATCAAATTTATCACTTTTTTTTTTACTTTTATATGTATAGATTTTAAAGGCCCCAAATTCATGAGTTTAATAAAATAGCTTTTTTTAAATTTATGCTTCTGATTTCTTTTTTTACTCATGTGTCATAATTAACTAAAAACATGAACTGAATTAAAAAAATTTCTGTCTTTTAGATTTTTCTTAAAAATCTATCAAGCTTGAAAGTAATTAGAGTTAATTCATTGCAAATTTCATGACCGCCTTAAATCCCTCCCTGATTCCAAGCTTTAAAATACTTCAGACATTTTTCGGAGAACTTAATAACTGAATAAAGTTATGAATTTTTTTTTTCATATAAAATAGCCAATGTTACTGAAACTTCAGGAAATACGGAAAAAAATTTTTTTTTCTAGAAAAACTTATCATACGTTCCGTACTTTTGGATCTATTAAAGTATACTTTTAAAGGCAGATTTCTATAATTCTTTTAAAATGGATATTGTTGCAAGTTTGAGGAAGGCGAGAGGGGGTGGAAGATTAAAACCAGCGACCTATGGGTTCGTAAGTACGTAACATACCACTAGAAAAAAGTGATCACTCTTGTCCGGAGGCTGTTACTGGCTTACGAACCCGTAGGTCAAGGGTTCTAATCTTCCACATAGGTGAACTTGGCTGAAAAGAAAAACGCAAACCTTCTGATGTGTCGTGGTGCCATCTACCCGCAAGAGCAAGCAAAGTCGTTAGACTGACTTGATGCAGCAAAAGTCGTCAGACCCACTCGACGCAGCAAGCAAAGTCGTCAGACTTAGACGCAACAGTAACACGCGCTCGCCATAACAACATATATCTGGTTCGTTCGCCTATCCACCAACTCACTGGTGGGGGAGTACTGTGGTGGTATCTAAAATAAGCTAGTAACAGTCTCCGGACAGAAATGATCACTTTTGTCAAGTGGTCATGTTAATGGGCTTCGGATCCGAGTGTCGCGGGTTCTAATCTCCGACAAGTCGGCGACTCCAATTATTTGAATAATAACAGATTTATTAATAGAGAAAAGACGAACAAAGGAAGCGCTTCAGAAACGTCTCTTCAGAACAATTCCATTAGCAGTAACAGGCAAATGAAGGCCTCTCTGTCTTATCCCAGACAACGCACAAGCAGCTTCTTATTTAGACTGTCTCGACCTTTGTCTCAAAGATCCCTTATATTGTCTCTTGGAAATTTCTGGAAGGGTCAATCCCAGAGACTTCTTGTGGGTTCCTGGGCGATACCATTTTTCTCCAAATTTGTCGCCAAGGTCGAAAAGGTCTGGAAACCATTATCACATCTTTTAGGGTTGTCATAATCTTTTTTTCACAATTATGCTGGGAAGCGAATGTGGCCGCAGTAGCCGAGTGGTTAAGATATCGGATCGTGGCTGGCATGTCACTAGTTCGAGTCCAGTACCACTTAAGACCCGCCGTGTAGGAGAGTGATGCACGTTAAGTCTGTCGAGAGCTCAAACGCCCTCCCGTTGCTGTGGTGTGGTAGTTGGTAGAGGGGGTGCCAGCTCAGGAGTCGTCCTCGTCACTTGACCATGGTTCAAAATTACTAGGTCCGTTACCAAAAGCCCTCGTGTAGCTGAACAGTGTGACGTTAATATTCACTCACTTACTCGCTAGGAAGCGAATTTTCCCTGTAAAACTCAATTTACTTATAAGAAGTGTATCACTGCAGGGGAAACAACATACGTGACATGTTTCAATATAAAATATGATTAAATTCTAGCATGTCGATATTAATATAAATATTTTACTGTTGTTTCAGAGATCTCACACAATAAATGTTTATGTAAAAAAATTGTTTTCAGAATGACTTGATTTTATTTTTTTTTGAAAAATATTAAGCATTATATTTTTATTTTTTGTTGATGGAATTTATAGGAAAAAGTTTTTTTTTTCAAAAAAAAAAAAAAAATCTGATATAACAGATTTTACATTTTGTTACTTCTTGCTAAATTGATCATAGCAATGCTAGTGAATTTTACGAATATTTACCAGCCAGGTTTGAAAATAATCGAAAATTCGCATTAGAATCTATTTCCATGTCTGGAAGTATTTATCAGGGCAAACAGTTATTTTCGGTTATAAAAGGAAATAAATCTCCAGTTAGAAGTAATAATAATGACATTCCTCTTAGGTCAGTTTTGAAAGTAATCACAGCGAACAAAATTTCTCCCAAAATAGGAAAGATAGTGGCATAGAAGAGAAGTTAAATGTCAGAATGTGTGTGTGTGTAAGCATTAAATTTTTCTTGCTCTTTTATATGTGTTTATTATAATGAATTAATCGAAATAAACCTACTTTTCTATGATTATTGATTTTTCCCCGACCCACCGAAAGTTAAACCTTGTTTGCTTGACTCAAGTTAGCTTTTGAGTTTGACACCCTTAGTCTACACCAGGGGTGGGCAGACTTTTCCAGGGTACGGGCTACTTCTAATTTTTTCAAAGAGTTGCGGTCCACCCAATGTCAGTGGAGCCCACAAGGGCGGGGGAAGGGTTAAGAGTCCGGACCCTCCCTCATAACCCTTCAATTCCCCCCCCCGATTCATTGTAGTCCCATGTATATATAGTACGTAAAATGTAATTAAGTATTTGATATTAGCAAATTTTTTATTTATGAATGTTAATTATGTATTCAGTAATTTATTTTTGCTGTTTTTTGTTCCTGACAATCGACAAAATCAGAAAAATATATGTTTGGCTGCGTATTGGGGTATGATACGATGGTAGTTCACCCTTTTTAAATTTTTTCTACTGCCTGTCGTTTTATAATTTTATTATAATTTAATGTGGTATATATATATGTACTAAGACTAAATAAAATTAAATTTTAAACCTTACAAAAGCAAGAAATTAATAATAACCAATGATGAGTAAAAAGTTATATAAATAAAAAATAAAAAAAATATATATAATGACAACTACAAACAAAAAAAAAAAATTTTAAAACGCGTAAAAAAAAAGCAAGATACAAACTTAATAATAATAACCTCAAATATAATTATATCAAATGATACATTTATTATGAAACAATTTAAAATGCATTAAAAAAATGAAACATTTTTATCTAAAGTTAGTTTTTGTTGTTATAGTCAGTAGAAGGCTTAGTCTGCATACCGTCAGCCAATCTTGAATTTTCCGCATATAATTAATAACTGGTAAAATATCTAGGCGGTCACCCAAAAATGTCTCGGGGGTCCACCGGTCGATCGCGATCGACGTAATGCTTACCCCGGGTCTACACCTTCATAAAATATATTACGATCTCACACCCTCTTCATAAAATGAGAGTTTTCCTGAAATATTATTGAATATCTAAGATAATTTTGGGCTTGGTAACTTCATTACTAGGGGTTGAAAGCATTTTTTATTTTTGTATAAAAATTTACTTAAATCTTTTTGATACTCTGATACATTGATATATAGCGTTTAATTACACTAACATTAATATTACATTATTTTAATAATTTGAAACGCATCGATTCAAAATATTGTGCCTAACATATTTTCAAGCATGGCACCGGTAGGAAATAGAATTGTATAGAAACGTGCAAATTAATGGCGTTATATTTTTAACCTGCTATATAAGTTCCCGTTTATTTATTTATACAGTAGTTGCAAGCTATAAACAACGCTTCAACAGAATCAATTGTAAGTCACCAGAGAAATGCAATTCAGAATATTAATAATACCATAATTTTGTATTAAATTGCCAACGATATCTATACACCCCCAAATCAAGATTCAAAACATTAAAATCAATATAAAGTTCAATTTATGTTGATATTTGTTATTAAAGGCACCTTGGTCGAATGAGAAGAAGAATGCTACAACTTACAGATTTATCTGTGCTTTAATTTTTACCTATATTTCGAATAAAAAGTACGTTAAAAGTTTTCCCTGAATTTAAAATTTAAAGACATTTGTAACAATTAAGATTTCTATTAAATTTATTCAGTTTCTTATTTTATTCTCATTGATTTAATAGATTGCTAAACATTGGTCACTGATTTTCTAATAATCGGAGAATTATCATTCTCAACAATGAAAACGTAAAATAGGTTAGTATACCAATGCTTGTTTTCTTCATTATACCAATATACTGATAACGAGACATTCCACACATTGTGTTTTAAATAGAGATGTAAAATAAAGAACAAAAATAAAAGGCGGCAAAATTAGGACTACAAATTTTTATTTGCTCATTTTGCACATCCTGTAAGTCTAACCAGACAACATGTCTGCCCTCTCTAGAATTAGTGGCAGGAGGTAATTAAGATTCTGTATGTCGCTCGGTAACTCTCTTAAGCCCATCAATTCCATATTCGTGTGCCAGTCGGATTTCGAGCAATGCGAGTAGCAATATCGCAGAACGATAAACCGCATATTTTATTCTGGCGCTTTCGAATTCCAACGCGTGTTTTGGTAGCCATTTTTTCTTCATATACAAAGCATTACGCCAGTGTTTCTCAAACTGTGGGGCGCGCCCTCCTAGGGGAGCGTGATAACGCTATGAGGGGGTGAGAGCATATTGAGAAGTCGAAAACAAAGATAATTTTAAAAAATTATTAATTTACTGAAAGTAAAGAAACAAAATACATTCTGACACAATAAAAAACAAAATACACGTTTGCTGATATATAAAAAATACACGCAGTACTAATATATAAAACATTAATTTATCAGTACTGCGCAATGTATAATTAATTTATAACAATACTAAGTTAAGAACAAGTTTAATAATTATCATGACAGCTTGGGCTTATCATATATAAAATTATATGCAAAAATGAACACTTATCTTGTTAATTTGTGCAGTTCATAATTAATCCCTTAAATACCGATTAAAAAAAACTCCCGTCATACGCTTCCCAATGCCTCTGTTTAACACGTAGGTGAATGTATGTGGTGCATTAAGGAAGGGGGAAGGGGTAAAAAAGAAATAAATAAGCAAATTCTCAGAAATAAGTAAATCCTTCGTGAACATACACACACACACTGCCAAGGTCATTTTATTGCATTCCAAAGCCTTCAGAATAATTTTATAGAAGTTTACTGAAAAGATCGTACTTCGAAAAGACGTACATATACGTTCCTAGAAATTAACGCACTGGCTGAGCGAGACGTTTATATACGCCTTCGGAACTTAAGAGGTTAAAGTCGTATTGTAGGTTTAGCGTCAAAGTATAGTATTATTGAGTTTAATACATTGTTATTGCATGGAGGGGGGAGGGTGTGATGAAAAAATGATTGAATATTGGGTCGTAAGTGTACAAAGTTTGAGAAGCACTGCATTACGCGTTCTTTTCACGAACAATCAACATACAAATACTATTTTCGTATGAAAAACATGCAGCATAACTTTCCTTTGGTACAAACTTGGAAAGAGTATAAAGCTTGAAAGAGAGAGAGAGAGAGAGAAAGTATGCCTTTTTAGCCTCCAGCATCGTTCGCTTACTTCAAATGCTAGTCATTTGCATACTTTAGCATCTTCCTTTCTTGTGAATTTGACGTTCGTACTATCCCTCTTTCGTTGTGTCGCAACATAAATGGGCAGCGCAGTATGTATTCAAACTTAGAATTTTCAATTTATTCCTTTGTATTAACATCGCCCGGAAGAAGAATAGTGGGCTATATTGGCGTCATAATTCTTGATACTTAATAATTCTGAATCAACTGACGAGAATGCAACCTGAACTAGTACCTGCCTCATACCTGACCGTGTTTGGTTGGCTTTCAGGACTCGAACAACACCAGTCAGGAAATTTGAGCCTATACTTTGTGACGGATCTATACGGTTCCTTCCCCTAACTACTCGGGGATTCTCTTAGGGAAGTATTTTTCTCAACCAACTTTCACCGAAGGTAAGAATACGTGATTATGCAAATTAAGTTTATTATATATATTCTGTATTCGCGAGTTTTGAGAGTTAGTGAGGGGAGGATCGTGAGTTATTGCAGTGCGGATTTAAGTTTATAAAAGTGTGTAGGGAAGATTTCCCAGTGAGGATCCTCGGATTGAATTTGATCCTGTCAAGTATAGGCGTTCAAGGCCTCAACAGTAGGACTTCGACTTTACAAGAGTACAGGTATCGTAAGCATTATTTAAATAGAAGTTTGAAGATAACTTGTAGTGCGCGGCGGAGTGAAATTGAGCTTGTATCAGTTATCGTAGAGTCAGTTGAGAGTCCGTAAATAGTATCCCCAGGCTATCTGGTCTCACCTTCGCGCTTTTAGTTTTGATCAACAATCTTAATTGGATTATTATTGTGCTTGCTTGATATTTTGTGATAATAAAATAATTAGAGGGAATCATGTTGACTGATTATTCAGTTCTCCCCACACATCTAGCCGTGTCCGAGAGTTGACAAGGGGAATTAGAGAGAAGGGGAACAGACACACATAACAACTTATAAAGCTCCTTTAGCCCCCAGTTTTACTTTTTGCAGTTATTTATAAAATTGATTGTTAGTCTCTGTTTGTAAAACTAATGATATCACTTTAATATGATAAATAAGGAAATTTTAACATGATATGTAAAATAAAAGATATTAGAAATTGGAATAATCATATACGATATTTTTAGGGGGGGGGGGACTGTACAAATAACGGTTTATTTACCAAAACGTAATTTTTTTTTTACTTTAGCTTATTAGAAATCTTAGCATGAAAATTGGATATTCATAATTTTTCCAAGGAATTATATGTCCCGAACTGTTGTTCAAAATTAATCCAGAACATGCCAACTTGCCAACTTAAAGTTTTACACTACGTTGCAGTGCATTTTTCGAGTTGCGTGAAAAATGAACTTTTGTATACCTAAATTTATTCCAAAGTGTGGAAAACAATTGTATGATTACATTTGTTTACTACTTATTGAGACTTAGCTGGGGGTGCGAGAATTCCTTGTATTGTTTGTTTATACTGAATGTTTTGAAAATTGTATACAATTGTGTATGTGTTCGCATATTGATGTATATATTAGTATATATCTAGTTTTGGGTCGCGGCGTAGGTAGGAAATTAACCATAATACTAATAACGCTGCGCGATTGGAGTGGGAGTTTTTCTTAAAAACCAGATACTGTTTAGTAGATAAAGTAATTGACAATTTAAATAAGTGTGAAAATTCAATGTTGTCTGTGTATGTATGCAGTGTTGGAAAATCTTTTTGTACGTCCAATGATTCAGTTCTCATTTCAGGGTGGCTGACCCTGATGTTTTGAAGTTTTTTTTGTCGAAGATTTGATTAATGTAAGACGACGATGGCTGTTTAAATATTTAAGTTTTACGGGTTGTGTAAGGTCGGGTTTTCCCCTCCATTGGGAAGTTTTTCCTTGGTCCTCACCCAAATACGGTACACCTTAAATAATGATTGTAAAATTGGAAAAATAGAAGTGACAAAGTATTGAGCTAGTAGTTTTGGAGTGTTTTTTTAATGTAGCGTATTGTTTTTTAAGAGTTTAGGCTAAATTCAAGTCTAAGACTTCTTGATTGTTTCAGAGTAAGATTTTTTCAACATAATTTCTATCGGGCCATTAAGACCCTCGTATAAATCATGTTTTATTCTTGGAGGGGATTGTGACGGATCTATTCACGTCATTTTCCTACTTATCCTCTTGGGGAAACTTTGGGGCTAGTATTCATATTAATTCACAGCCTTTCAAGAAGAAACCATGATATTAAAATTAGTTTGACTATATAAAGTCTAGGTTTTGTAGATGTAAGATAGAAGGAGCCGGGGAGCTGTTACGGTGTTACGTAAGTGTGAATATAGGAATATTTCATTCACAAACATAGCGCTAGGTAAGGAAGTAATTGCTAAGAGATTAAATTATTACATTGAAGATTTAAGGTACAGGAAATTAGAATTAGTTATCGGTTCATTAGTGCTTGTTCTCCTTATCTAGTTCACGTAGTAGGGTTTACTTAGATTTATACATTGAGATTAGATAACGCTTTATATATCACTCCTAGATTTTCTTTTGTAGTTTCACTTGTGATTGTTTAATTGTGTTTGAAGAGAAATAAAACTAATTGCTCTTCTGGAAATGCTTTGTCCCCCCCCACACCTTTAACCAGGCAGGACGGATGGGTATAATACATATATAACGAAGTCTGGGAAGATTTTACAATCCCTTCTTCAAAATACTATCGATAGCTTTCAACACACAGCAATAATTAAAAATAGCTTAGAGATTGTTAGAGTCACGAGAGATATGACAGTTTTTTCCATGCACGGCTTTGACTTCGAGGACCTTTTTAATTCTATTGATATAGATGATATGATTAGAGTTCTACATTTAATTTATAATAAATATGAATTGCATAATTCAATGAAAAAGGAAAAAATTTGATATCCTGGTTAATCTTGTTTTACAAGAAAATTTCATAGCATTTGATCAGAATCTTTATAAACAGATCAGAGGATTACCTCAGGGTGGTCCTGCCAGTAATAGTTTAGCTAACTTGTATTTACATTTTTTTTAAATTGATCATATTTTTAATGAATCTTTCTTACTTTATCGTTATATAGATGATATAATAATTTTTGGTAAAAATAGTGAATTCAAACCAAATATTATGTTCTACCCTGACAATCTCAACCTTCTTAAAACTAATTTTAACTCTAATATGGTTGAATTCCTGGATTTCGACTTGCATCTTATTGACAATAGAGTAGTCTGTAACATTTATGACAAAAGAGATTCTTTTGGTTTCCATGTAATTAAAATTCCTGTATGGAACAGTAATTTGCATCTATCAATTTACAGAAATATTGTTTTGAATTTTTTACTTAGGAATGATAACTTAACTACCAACAAAATAGATAAATTTAATAATATCAAGAAATTCCTCCAATGCTGCTTAGATCATGACTATCCTTTTAACTTCTTAAGAACATATATTCATCACAAATACATTATCGTCTTGCTATTTCTGATTTCAAAACCACCATACAACAATAGGATCTCAAAGTCAGCATATTAGTGGTTTTGCTGTGAAGATTCTGTTTTAACACTCTTCACACAGTTTATATTTTTTCCACACCCTTCTTAAAAATCTTATAAATGAAAAATTTCTACATTTTGACAACCAACCAATTTTCTACATTTGTGACAACCAACCAAGTTATAACCTACCAAATTTGATTGTAATCTTTCTTGGAGTCTTCCTTACAAGCTGGTATAAAGGATGCGTTTAAGTGCAATTTAGATTTTTATCGCAACATATAAAAGCTTTCCATCGGTTTCAAGACTGTTTGATCTCCTGAAATAAGCTCTGTGAGCAGAAGTTTTGAAAAATCTTTTTGAAGAATCCTTTTATTGGGTAATACTTTTGATATTTTTCTGCTTAAACATTTTGGGAGAATTTTTTGCTTAATAGTAGTCGGTTGTTCTTTCTTATTTCTATGAGATTTTTTATACTTTGGATTTTGTATACTTTGAATTTTTTATACTTAGAATTTTTATACTTTAAATTTCTATTTATTTTATTTTGGTCTTTCCTACCGAGTTGCAAAGGGGGAAGGTTGGCGCCTTCAAACTAGTTTAACCCCACTTATTCGGTCCTAAGTCCGAAATTGCGTTTTGACTCGCTAGGTTCTTATTTGTATTTCATTAGATTTGATCTTCATTTTTTTATTAAGTATTTCCTGTTATGTTCTATATTTTATATAAATTTCTTCCATATATATATATATATATATGCACTCTATAACAAAACAAAAAAACGATGCACCAAGAAGGAGTTGCCCTATTGCTATAAAATTTCGATGCAAAGACATTTGTACCGAACATACAAATAATTAAAATTTGGTGTCCAATAAATGAATAGTGGCAGCTACAGGGCATCGGAACTGCACACTCAGCAGGTGTCTATAAGAAGCAATTCTCAATCTGATGGTCAAAATTTCGGTTACCTTGCGATTTCGGATACCTTTCATCGACTGAAAAAATGCCTCGCCGCAGGATTCGAGCTCCTTACGAGCAACTGTCAGAGTTTGAAAGAGGTCGAAGTCGAATCATTGAATTGAAGGAGGCAGGTAAGGAAAATGGGAGACTCGCTCGTCATATGGGTCAAAGCGATGCGGCCATTTGAAGATGCTGGAAAGAATGGGTGGACAATGGCAGATTTCAGCGTCATGATGGTAGCGGTCGAGCTAGGGACACAGCAGATCAGGGGACAAATCTATAGTCAGATGAGCTGTCACACAGCGCCTGATTCATCTTTATCAAACATCAGACATGCGACCCGCACACGAGTATCCACCATGACCATTCACAGACGGCTGATAGAGCGAAATTTATGCGTGTACGGACCACTACGCCACCTGCTACTCACGCCCACACACCATCGATCCAGATTACAGACGTGCTTGGCTCAATCAGGTTGGAATCAAGCTGACTGGGGGGTGTATAGTGTTTCGCCGGAACTCTTTGGTTGTCATTAGTGGCACACTTACAGCCCAGCAAACGTCGACGACATTCTGAGAACTGTTTTGCTATCGTTCCTTTTGCAGTACCTTGGCCTTATCTTTCATTTCCTTTTATTTCTTATTTTTCTTTTATAATGCCAGACCACATACGGCACGTGTTGCTATGAACCGTCTTACAGCTTGTCAAACACTTCTATTGCCAGCCAGATCGCCAGATCTCTCTTTAATCGAGTATGTTGGGGTTATGATGGGAAGGTGACTGCATCTACCAGGGAAAGTTGAATGCCTGACCCGACAATTGGAGCAAATTTGACGAGAAATATCGCAGGAGACTATCAGGGTACTTTATCACTCTATGTCACGTCGTGTGGCAGCTTACATCCAGGCTAGAGTTCGGTCAACACCTTATTGATCTCGTTACTTTGTACTACTCAACAAATCTGTCATTTTTTGAGTGGATGGAAGTTGATAAATTTGTAATGGACCTTATTTTTTCAAATATCTTCAGAATTATGGACATTTACTGAATTACGAAAACTGTACTAACTAACTGTACTGATCTAACTGTACTTAACAATTGTTAGTATTCTTACACATGGAATTTTATTGCAAAGCTTTATAAAATATTTATGTGAACTCGTTAAAAAAACATGAAAAATGCTTTTTGAACTTTACGTAGAAATTTCTTCACTAAATTCCTACGTATTTCTTTATTATTGAATAGTTAATTTCGGCTTATATTTGATTCAAATTATTTTTTCATAGAACTATTTTTTATGCGCATTTACATTCTTGTAGTTACGGATAGTTTTAGAAAAGTGACGGGGTAGTTTTTGAAGATAGCTTTGATTCTACGCAAAAATCTTTTCTCAACATTCTGCCTTGGGTCAATGGGACAAACTGCTTATTCAAAAAGCTTTCTAGGAAGACCACACCTCTAAGCCCATACTATTCAACCACTTTGTCCAGATGTCTCCAATAAGTCAAAAGTAAATTAGCCTTTTTTCCGAGAAGAAGGCAGTCAGACTCTCTGTCTCGGCTTTTCATCTCTGGAAACTTTCCCACCCCTAAATTAGAAATCGGCTGCACATAGTTGCTTTTTTGCATAGCCAAATCTTGAATAGCGGCTTACATTAAGGTTTTGGTGATTTAACATCTCTAATGAAATTAGAGCCTTTATAACTCATTTGGAATTATCCAATTAATATTATAATCATATTGTTGCAATAAACATATAATCATTTCGCTAAAAAAATGTTTTTTCCCCTTCTTCTTTTTAAACGTAGAAACAATTTATAAAGGTCTATATTTTGTTTTCATAAATGATAAGCTTTTGGTACACAGTGAAATACACACTAGCTGCCACAATAAGAAAATTTTTAAATAAAATTTGTTCCCCCCCCCCCCAAATTTTGTTATGTATATATGTAAGCTGACAATGTTTTAAATTTATTGATTGTGTCATGGTGCAACACAGGTTTCTAATTTCACTAATTTCATGGTATTCAATTGTTATTTTACGCATTTTTATATTATTAAGCAAACTTATTAAATTTTTCTATATTTTATTGCTGATCAATAAACTGAATTCAATGGTTAAATATCCAAAATAACAGAAACTTCAGATATTTATTGGAAATTTTTAAAAAAAATAAGGTGTGTAGTGGCGGTGTCCTTTCTCGGACCCCGCTTACTCTGCCCGGCGCGTCTCTAAGTGTGGGAGGAAACATATCATCACCAACAAACGCCATAATAACAAATATATTTATTCAAGACTGACAAACACTTAAACACAATCACAAGTTTAATTATAAGAAGAAACCTAGGAGTGATTCCCTAAAACGTCGATTAATCCTAATGCTCAATTCAAAGTAATTCCGACTACCAGAAATAGACAAGGAGACGATCACTAGCTAACCTCAGGTCAGTACTGAATCTATTATCTTCAATTGTCAATCTAACAATTTACTCTTATAATTTATGTCTATTAAACGCGCGCTAAGATCGTGAAGTAATTCTCCGGCGTTACTTACGCGACAGCTTGGAAACTTCTTCTCTCTTACAATTACAAAACTTTATATATATATATATATATATATATATATAGACTTTATATAGTCAAACTAATTAACATATAGCTACCTCGTGGTTTTCCCGAAAAGGCTGTGAAATAGTATAAATGCTAGCCCCAAAGTTTCCCAAGAGGATTAGTTCAGAAATCTCCCGAATAGCCCGTCACAGGTGTTATTTGAATTCCTTTTTATAATTATTAGACAAATCTTTGAAAAACATGCCCGGAGCTTTTCCAAAATTTTTATTAAATCACGTCAGCATTTATTTAAAAATGTACAACTCTTTAAAAACTAACCGATGTTCGATAGACAAGAACTGATTTGACCAAAAAGTTTCAAGGATTTACTCTTTCCCACAACAAGCTGAAAAAATTCTCGACTCTTCGGGGGTGTTACGTTTTTTTTATTACATGCTTACCCCACTGCTGGGGACACCCTTTATATCAGTGCAGTGAAAATCTAGTCAAGATAAGTATAAAGTGTAGTAAAGGGGGGGGGGAACCTTGGCGATGCGAATTTCTTTTAGCGACCAAAATCGATCCCCAAGCTACTTCACTTAGTGATAGATATTCGGAAGCCAGAATAAATTTGTTACCTCACCATGCTATCTATATAAAAAAAACACCAAATCCAAAGAAAAATTGCCAAATCCAAAGCCCCCCCCTATACTACACTTGAGCCGCAAAAAGAGGCCAAAAATATCAAAGTAACCCACCCTAGTTTGTAGATTATAGACTTGAAACCTCCAACGAAATTGAGTCTTAGACGTCCGGCCTTAGGATTTCTTTTATCTGTCAATATCTACGGAGCTGACGATAGCATCAAGAACTGAACTGAATTTATTTTCAAAGTTGTAAACAATATCTTTTATCATGCTTATTTTCATCAATGTACATTCTTTTCGAGATAAGCTGTCACTCGGCTAGCACATGTCTCAAAACATTCTTCGTCTAGTCCAGTTCATCAGAAATTTCTATTTTGTTTCCTAAATTTTTATTATTTCAAATTCCGTTTGTAGTGTTTCGTAATCTTTTATTAATAGCCGAAGATATGATAGTTTTAAGACGTAATTATCGAAATATAAGTTATTTTCTGAGATCATTAGAAATTCAGAAGACTAATCTTCATCAAAAGTGCCGCTTTAAATTAGTTAATAATTATTCAACAGTTGCATCTGTTGATGAGACAGAGGTATCTTCCACATCTAAGTCAGATTCTGAGAATGTTGACAAAGGGGATATCTTTGGGTCATTACGAAAACCTTTGGAAAAAACTAAAATAAAATCTAACGCTAAATTTACGAACGATAAAAATGTTAAAGTGGTTAGAATAAGAAATAGACCAAAATTTGATTCATCTAATGACCCTGATGTTTTCGGAAACTTATCAAATAAAAATCCAATTTGGTATTCCGATATTAGTGAAGATTCTGCTGTTGACAACGATCTGAGTGATGACAGTACTATAATTCGAAATATCAGCAAACAATATAAAGATCCAAACGAATATTTACAGAAAATGAAATCTCTTGTATCTGAAAAAAGAGTATGTATCAAAATAAGTTAAAATTGTTTAATTATGTAAATTTTTTGTTGACAATTTATCAAAATTTTCAAAGTTACTCCAGTATAGATACATCTTCTTAACATGTTTATAAAGTGTAAAATTTTATGAAACTGAATTGATAAAATAGTATGTTACTTTTAGTTCTTGAGTATTTCTTTACATTTACTGTTATTATGATGTTGTATATGTAAAATTGCAAGGTTTGATTGTTAAAATTTATGAAAATGCCAATTTAAATTGAATAGTTAAGGGGAATTATTAGTATAAAATCATTCATCCAAAAACAATAGTTTGAAATAGTTATAAAATTACTTTAGCACTATTTGAAAGTAACTGACAAAGTTCACCTAAGAAAATGAACTTTTTGTATCATTTATATTTTCACTGATTTTCAGTATAAAACTTCATGCCTATGTATTAACATCACAGACAAATTTGCGCCATGTGAATTCGACCAAAATTTGATTTATTGGTTTTTCAAATATAACACGTATGAATCTGTTGATTTGATATGACATGATTTGCATTGATGTCAATACCTAAGAACCTTAGCTTATTGATTAACCTTCTAGAGGAAAAATATTTGCAGTGTAAATTTATTGGGGGGAAAAAATTCAAGTTTCTTAAAATTATGTGACATATATATAATATTTCTTCATCATATTTAAATTCCATTTTTAAAATTATTTCATATAATATTTAATTTTTGAAACTATTATATTTTTTTATTATTTGGTTATTGTGTTGAATTAAAATGTATTTTGTTTCAGATAAAAGAAGCCTTAGAATTATTTATTGATATGAGAAGAAATTTTGTGAAGCCACTCCATGCTCATTATACATTTATGATTGGAGCATGTGGAAAATTTGGATTTACAGAAATGGCATTTAAATTGTTAAGACAGGTAAAAAAAATACTTTGTGCTAATTAATGAAATCAATTAATTTATTAATTAACAAAAACTAATAACAAAATTAGTTGAAATCATAGGAACAAATTTTTTGTATTGATGATGGTATTATATAAAACTATAAGAGGATTACTTTAAAAACATCTGTAAGGTTTCATTTATTCTATATTATTTTATGATAAATCTTTATCTTCTGTAATTCAATGAAGTATCAAAATAATTGTTTTGATAAATTCATTATAATGGTGACAGGTATTTGAAGTTGTTTTTCTTGTGTACACTGTTTTTTATCTTAAAAAACGAATAAGATCTGAGCCTTATAAAATTGCATGTATTTCATGCAAATATTTTTCTGTAGTTACCTTTCTGAAAATATGAGAATTATTGTATACATAAATCTCATATATTTTAATAAATCTTTTATTTTGATGTTTTATCATTCAAGTATTTGCTACTGAAAAATTGTTTTGACATTTGAAAAAAATAGTCATTTTTTTTGCTTGCTGCTCAGATGAATAAATCTAAAATTTTAAGAATTGAAATCAGGTAATTTTTTTTAAAAAAAAACATTATTTTAAGAGAGACATGATACAATTTATGCAAAAATCTTTGATGTAATGGATTTTATAATTTTTTTGCTTGTAATGTATATGGATTTTGTAAAAAAGATTTTGTTTTCAAAATACTCATTAAATTTTAAAAAGAAAAGTTTTAAAATTTATGAAAGGATTTGAAAATGCTACTACTCCTATAATAATTGATGTACACTCGTGAAATTTGATTTTCAAAGATGTCAAGCTATGTATAACAAAAGTTGGTATAGGTTTACTACTAATGTGATTGATATTCATAAAATACTTTTTTTTTCTGAATACTTATTAATAATTCCTTAAAAAATGTGTAAATTCTAAATTCAATTATTTTTTAAAAAATAATTATTGCTTTGATACAAAAAGGCATACTAACTTTTGTAACATGTACTATTAAAAATTGTAAGTAAAAAAAAAAATAATTTCAAAGCATTAGGCACAGTAGAAAAAAGTCTTAGCATTTTAAATGAAGATAAATTAATTATTTTTTTCTTTCTGAGATAAATCCATTTAAGGTTTTTATTTGCTATTGGAATGTGAATAAAAATGAAAGTTATATCTCTGGATTATTTTAACTTAGAGCTTTCAAATTTTGTGAGGTTATAGAAAATTATATAAAGAATAATTTTGGCTAAAAGGATTTTATTTGAATTTTTGACCAACTTTTGTCAATTGAATTGTCCTGTGTCTCCTTAAGGTTTAATTTCAATGCTTTTCCAAAATTTATAAAAATATTTTTTATATCTTATGATGCACACATAAAAAAGTAGTAAAAAAAATTCAGTTTTTAAGTAGTTTTTTAATGTTTATATATCAAATTTCAGTCTTGCACTTTTATATTCAAAGCCAATTTTGCATTATATTGATTTATATTATCAGAGTTAAAAGTCTACATGCATCTTCTTTAAAATTAAAAAAAGTAGTTGCTGTTTATGGTATTTCAGATAAATTAGTCTAAGAAATTAGACTATTACATTTTAGGAAAAATAAACAGAGACCAAATTTTATTAGTAGTAATACTTTTGTGTATATACGTATATATCTAGAAAATAATGATAAAAATATAAGCATTCTATCTTGCTTCTATGAACTACCAGAGGTTAACCTGCTAAAATTCAAAGAGAGAAATTGTAGATGAAATGAATGTTAATGTGGAATCATAAAACATTGAATCCTAAAATGAAGAACACAGAATGAAAAAAGAATGGTGTAAAAATAAATTAATTTCCTTTATTCATTCATATTGTCTGTATTTCATATTCCACCAATAAGATGAATCTTTTGTTGCTTTTTATGTTCCATTTCAGTAGTCTGGAATCTTTATATTTGATTTCACAGAAATTAGATAAGATTAAAATATGATAGAGCTTATAAAATCATGATTATCAGATATGGTATTTTTAGAGGAATATCTTGAATTATTTGAACTGTAGGAAGTTAAAAAAATTCCCTCCTGAACTCTATAAATATTAACTTAGGGCTTTGACCCATTTGTTCAGTATATAAATGTTATTCTTCTGCAACAATTTTATTCAGCATTCATATTTTAAATCTAAATCTTTCCTGATTTAATCTTCAAATAGTTCAATCTTTCTTTTCAAAAACAGTTTGCCTTAGAATCTTAAGTTTTTTGTGTTTAATTTTCTTGTTATTATGCAAAACATCATTCAGTTAAAGATCCATTCATTTATAATTAAATATCCATTCATTATAATTAAAAAAGTTTTAAAATATTTTTGTGACAGTGTGATGCATTATTTCAAAAATATGACATCTGATAATTTTAGAGATACAATATTTTATTTTATGACATCATGTATAAAAATAATTATAGGGGACATAACTTTAAATAAAATGCCTCAATCCTTATTTTTCATAGAAATAAATATCTTTAGTAGATTTGTTCAGTAATTTTTTAACATTATCATAAAAAGACATAGTTTATATTGTTAAGAATAACAAATCTTAGTAGTGGAGTATACAAGTTTGTAAGAATGACAATTTAAAATGAAACTTATGAACAGTTCTAGAATATATTTTTTTTTTATATCATCAACAGTTATCAGAAAAGATATTATTTTAATTAAGAATATAATTTTACACTGATCACACTCTTATGTGCTTAGAATAGAACTATCATGCTTGAGTTTGGTTTTGAACTCTCACCTCTGCCCCCTTTTTTTTCTTCTTCTTTTTGTATCTTTTTATTTTAAACTTCTTGGTGTTTTATATTTCTAAAAATAATAATAAATGGTGATACAATTAAAGAGAAAAATGTAAATGATGTAAAAATAAGCGACAGTATGTTTGTAAATAACTTAAAAATCGTTATGCTAAAAGAAATTTTCTTGTCTGATAGTAACAAATTAAAGAATTAATTTAAAAATCATGCCAAATAAAATAGTCTGGGGAGGAAGGGGGTCTTTCAGAAATAAAAATTAAGCTAATAAATATCAAAATGTTTGTATTTTTCTAATTCTGGTGTTTTTTTCATATTTTTTGGAAATACTTTCCAACTATGGAAAACAGAATTATATGCTACATAACTTAACGAGGCCAAGGCTTACTGTGCCCAACTCAGTATATATCACCTTAGACCCTGAAATGCATGAGCAGATATTCCAGTCAGTCTGAAGCAAAACCCCTAGTTTTAAGTTCCCAAGCAAGCTTGGTTCTCATTTATCGACCTGCTGAAAAGATGAAAGGCTGTCGACCTTGCCCAGACCGGAGTTCCAACCTTGGACCTGTTGTGTGGAAGCGTGATGCACTACCACTCAGCCACTGAGCTTCATTATATGCAACTATTTTATAAATATACTTCCATTTATGAAATAAATTAATACATAATTTTGTCTTAAATTATATAGATGACTGATCGTGGTTTCCGGCCAACTTCGGCTACATTAACTGGTCTTTTCAATTCTTGTGCTGAAAGTCCTTTCCCAGATCATGGATTAGCAAAAGCTAAGTTTTTGAAAGAAAAAATTAAATCTAAAAATTGGCAATTGAATCAAATTACTTATCACTCAATGATTAAAGCCTTTGGAAAATGCGGAGACATACAAACAGCATTTGAGGTAAATTGAATACTTTTTTCTCTTATCTTTTTCAAGATTTATAAATTGTTATTTTATTGTTAAACAAAATTTATGCAATTTAAAATTGTCCCATGTCTAACACTGTATAAATTATATGCTATCTAGGACTTTGTAAATACTTATATAATGAATCAATATGTTGATGATAATGAATCAGTATATTGTTAATAAGTTTGAAAATTGCTTTGCATTCTGTATCTCATTTATTAAAATCTAATAGATTAATTATATATATCACTGTCTATTTCCACAAAATGATTAAAGTAATGATTTTAAATTAAAGCCGGTGCCATAGTAATAAGTTTCATATAATAACCAGCGTTAAATTTAAACATATATGTTTTACTTATGTTCTTATAATATTGTACTTGACTATATTATTATAAGTTAGCATTTATTCTTTTATATATTTTGTTTTGGTTTTTATTTTGCTTTAAAAAAGTAAATTGTATGTATGTTGATTTAAGTTTTGTAAAATAAACATAAGGACCGAAATCACATTTATTGAAAATTATAAAAGTAAATAATTGCTTTCATATTTTGGCTTTGTGATATTATTTACAGTTGGAATGAAGTATTGCAATGAGTAATAAGGTTTGATTTTTGATTTTATGTTGCATTCTGAAGCAATGTGAGGGCTATTGTGATGGACCTTGTAATTTTGTATTACAGTCAAGTGATGAGGATGACACTTGAGCTGGCAACCTACTTTCTCCAAATTTCCATTCAATGCCAAAATGAGGACTTTGAGCCTCAACAGTTTTAATGTACACAAGAGGTCTTCAGTGGTATCAGGACTCAGAGCAATGATTTAACAATGCCAGCCACGAGTTTGTGATCATGACCACTCTGCTACCACAGCCACTCAGTTATAAGAAATTTTTGATTTGGAATTTTGTCATCTGATATGAGTGATTGAGGTTTTGAGAGATATTTTTTTTTGAGAAACTTTTAGGTTTGACCATTAATTAAGATGTTTATAATGTTCCAAATCTAAGCGAATTACTCTGGTACTTTTCCATTTCGCTGACGCTGGCAATAAAGTCACCAAAAATGATATAACCGATGCCAAATCGAATATTCCCACTAATAATTTTTTTACCACCACATTTTCAATAAAAGTCATAGTCTTTTCTTATTGGAAATGTCTTTTATATAATACATAAAAAATGGATGAAAAACCAATGAGAACTAATATTTATTAATGTTTGAACTAATTGTGTGTTGTCGCCAATAACGCCAACTTGGTGAGATTTGCGCTAGCGAAACAGAAATGTACCATTATTCTTAATTTATAATGTGTTATTTAAAGTTCACAATTGAAGAACTCATTATAACTCATAATTATGTGTAAAAAATTGATGCATTTGATCCCAAAAAAATAATTATTATTAAATGCATGTGTTGATTTCATAGAATAATATTAATGTTTTTTAATGACTTGTAAATTAAGAATTTATTCAAGAGAAAAAAAATATGTGTGTATAGGTTTCTGATGTAAAACTAGCTTAACATTCATATTCAGGGTATTATAGTATGATGGAAAGTAAATTATTTTAAATGTGAATGCTTAAATGAAATGGGAGAAAATTGAATCTAATGTGTTAAAAAGTCTAAAGTAGTGTTTTTCTGATTTAGACATGTAGTGTTTAATTCATTGAAGGATATTTGTAGAGATGGTTTTGGTAGACTTTTTTTTTATCTTTTTTCAGTATCACCTGCATTAAAAAAAAAGATATTAGCAGGTGGGTCTTTGAATTATTATGTAATTTGACTATGTATGTAACAATTTTATTGGAAAGCTATAAAGTATATTTTTAGAGCTAATATAATTTCCTTGATTATCACAAATATATTGATATTTTTAGAATGTGTACAATTGATTCATATGTGCATGAAGTATCCAATGTTAAATGTACGTAAAAAAAAAAGAATGAAATAAACTATATATATTTCATATTTGTGTGTACCTTTGAAAATGGTTTTTGTGTAATTTATATTCAGTTATTGATTATATTTATTAAATTTTCTCTCTCTCTCTCTCTCTCAGATAAGAAACTTGGGATTTAAAATATATTAGAATAATAATCAATTTTTTTTATTTATAAGCTTTTATGAACTTTTCCAGATTGTTGATGAAATGGCTAAAGCAGAAATAAAAATTGATGCATCAACTTACTGTTTTTTACTCATGAGCTGCATTGCAAACAAGGAAGCAGGGTTTACACATGCAATAGAGGTACCAAATAACCAATTTAACCATTTGCAATAAGTGTAATTCATTTAATTTTTTCATTCATTTAAGTGAATCATACTCATATGTTTCATAGAAATAATTTTTATGTAATATATACACTGGGGGAATATGCCTGAATATTTTTTCAGGCATTTGACTTTAGTGAATCAACCCTTGAAAATGTGTTATGTGCAAAGAGGGTGCATTAAATTATTATCAAAGAATTATACAAGCCTTGAAGGCATTGAAAACACAATAGTTTAAGCATAACGTGAAATAATATATTTAGATAAGTTACTTATTGCTTGATATCTATTATATCTCTTAAATTTAAATTATATTATTAATTTATTATTTTTTTATTAATTGCTAAAATAAAATTTTGTATATTGATTTGAATATCTGATTTCCTTTCTATTAATGTTTTAGAATTAGTTCCCAGTGTTGTTAACTTGTTTTAATTTATAAGTTGAATGGTTATTGGGAGTACCTGCTTCCCGCAGGGAAGCTTAAACTCCTATCTTGATAAAATAGGGGGTTACAAGGGGTTCAGTTTTACCTTAACCCTTTGCTGCAATTTATGGTAGTGAGAGTTTAAAAATTAATTTATGAACAAATGAGAACAAATTTACATTAAAAATAAAAGAAGTAAATTTAAGTGCACTAAAATGAAAAAAAAAATTTAAATTTGAGAAAGACTATTATACATTGTATATGTTTTAACTTAACATTTGCATTTATGGTCTTAAAGATATTACAGTGTGGTGTTATACAAAATGTATATTTGGTTATTTTATGAAAAGTATTATTCATGATAGGACATTAATTTTGTAAATATCTCTGTAGTTTGTACCAAAGTTTATTTTTCAGCATTAATTTTATGTTTAGATATTTTAAGTTTTAATTAATAATGTAATACTTTTTCCCCCTGTATTCAAGGTGTGGCGTAAAATGAAAGAAAGACGGTGCTCACCTAATCTTTTTACTTTTAATTTATTGTTAAGAGCTGTCCGAGACTGTGATGTAGGACCAAAAGAAATATCCTGTCTTCTTCTTCAGCACTGGAGTAACTATTCAAGGAGGCCGTATGGTTTTAAAGTTAAAGAAGCTTTACCTAAAGAGAATATCTTATTGTTAGAAAATATTGAAATTAATCAAATAAATTCTAATTCACAAGTATCAGTTAATGATCAGACTGAAAAAGGACATCTGACTGGAGATTTTTCTGTTAGTGGAATGGGTCATGATGCTAAAAAATCTAATAAACACATTGAACAAGATTCAGATTATCATTTATCTGAAACCAAAAGCATCTTTCTTCAAAATAAAGCTGAAACATCTATGATTAATAAAATAGGAAACGAAGTGCCTAGTGTTTTACATGCAAGACCTATTAACTGTACTGAAGTTATGGATATTGGAGATATAAAAACTCCATGTGATAGGTAAATATACTAGATATTGATTACTTATTTTTTCTCTCTATTTTTTATTTTTAGAATTGCATATATAAATTTTCAAGTTATAAACTACTTGGCCCAGAAAAAATAATTTGCTGTGTGAAATAAACATGCAAATACATATTACAACAATGTACATGTTATTTCTGCTCATTCATCCTTTAAATATTTCTGGAGCACTGTATAATTTATTGTTACAAGCTTGTGTGAAGATCTTCCATGCATTTGTGGAAGATATTTTTAAAAAAGAACAAATTATTAACTTGCATTAATCAATGAAAGTGACTAAAAGGATCACTGAAATTTCCGATATTGGGTTAAGAGGAGCTTAGTGCATTATTAAAACCTTAAAGATAGTGGTGTACTGCCAATATTTTGGTATTAATAGGGTCTAAAAATTCTCAGGTTTCTTAAGCAATTGGTGAGAAAGAGAAAGTTATATTTACATCACACTATAAAGCTGCATGAGGGCTATTGGCAATGGAACTCCTAATGTTGAACTATGGTCAAGTGATGAAAATGACACCTGAGCTAGCACTCCCCCCCCCCCACTTAACTTCAACATCACACTCACTGGAGGACTTTTGAGCCTCGAAACATTAAACACGTATTGCCCCCCTCTGTATGGGGATCTTCCGTGGCACTTGGCTTGAACCCATGACATGCCAGCCACAAGGTGACCACTAGGCTATTGTGGCCTCAGCAACTAGAGAAAAAGAATCATTATATAAAAATCAATTTCAAATCAAGATAATGTTTGACAATGAACATACAAACATTTCAAAGTGAAAGGTGTGATGAGAACTTGTAGGAATAGAACTAAAACATTGTAGAGCCATAAGAAACCCCCTTTTTTTACAATCAATTTTTAAAAAATGCCACACTTTGCTAAAGAGCATAAAGAATTGATTATTTAGTACTGGCGAAATGTCATGCCTATTTCAAACTGATGGGCCCATAAGGGAATTTCATGATGATGATAAGAAGGGAACTTTTCAAAGCAATGGGATCTTCATGCATAGTTCCCATTGAGCAAGAAAATGAAGCTAGTATTTTGATGTAGAGTTGCTTTAATAGATCTATGTTGGATCAGCAACATTATGTGTCAGTAAAATGTAGTTGGTAGATTACTTACACTACCAACTTAGTAGGTGATTTTTTCCCTAGTGGAATGGCATATTCCAGGACTTCAGCCTCAAGGTCTATTAGATCACAATTGTTTCAGGAAATATGAAGACTCATTTTCCAATATAAATTGGCCACCACAAAGCCCATATTTTAATCCAATCTAAAATCTTTTAGATATATTGGAATAGTGGTTATGGAATGGTTAGTTTTTTCTATTGTCAGCTAAGTATCTGGGTTTATAAAAATGCATCAAATCTGGACTACAATAAATACTGAAGCTATACAGAATCTTATTCAGCACATGAGATTATTTCAATATGTAATTTAATATGAGCCAAGGTGGTTCAACCAGATGTTAAAGTGCATGACTTTTTTTTTGGCCCTTAGTGTATTGATGGGAAAGAAAAATGTTATATCAATAAGAATTCTGAATAACTTCATTAAATTCTTTATTCCATAAATTATTAAGAAATCAATGGATACTTATTTGATTTCAAAATGTGTTTGATAAATTAAAGAGAGAGCTTAATTCTTACAGTCAACCCTTAATTGTTTATTTAAATAGCTTTGGATATTTTCTTTAGGTTAGCTCTTATTGGTGGAGCTGAAAATATTTTGATTGATATGAAAAAAATAAAGTCAAGCCTAATATTAAAACATTCACTCTGTTGCTGGAATCTTTGCCATCTTCCACGGCGAAGCAGAATATCAATTGATAGCTTTACTTGATGTCTATGGAGTTAAACCTGATATTGGCTTTTTTAACATGCTTATCAAGAACGGAATTTTAGATTTGATTATGTGGCAGCTCGTGTAAGTGGTTTTTTAATGTTTTCCACTTTAATTTATTATTTGCTTAGGTAATTTTAGTATTTATTAATTTGTTTGAATAAAAGAGAACAAGTTTGAATTAAAAGTTTTGTAGTTTTATCTTTGTGAGAAAGAGAACAAAAATAGTTCTTTAATTATTTGTTTCAGATAATATTTCTTTTTGGAATTATAATTTTGAATTAGAAAAGTTATAATTATTAACATTCTGTGTATTTCACCTTTTACTTTTTTTTGAATTTAATAATACATATCAGTGATTCCCAAAGTGGTCTATATGGACCCCAGGGTCTATGACGACTAGCAAGGGGTCCACATAGACCCTAAAATAATAATTTAGGGGTCTATGTGGTGTAAATGGGGTCTACAATAGTGGCTCTCTCTGAACCAGATCGTGACTTAAAAGAAAATGTAATCAAGGGGAAACCAGATTTACCTATTTTACAGATTTATTTATTAAATTTAAGGAGGTTTATTTGCACAGTTACAAGGTGACAGTATACATTTTATTAAAACAAGGCACATCATTTTCAGCTTTTCTTCCCAAAATTAAGCTAAAGCAGTATAATATTGGACATCGGCAAATTTTCCCAGTTTCTCATTTGTCTCAAACAATCTGCAGGAAGATGATGTTTTAACCAGTGTTAACATTTAAATACCCTCTATTCAGATTTTGAAACCTGGTTTCAGAATGCTTTGACTATGGTAATACCACTGTAGACTAAGAAATCATATGGTCTCATTGAAGAAAATAAATGTCATTACAAGAGGAACTGATCGGAATAGGCACTAACGAATATCTTAAAGTAAAGTTTGGAAATGGATGTCAGAGCAATTTTAGCTATAAAAAGACATTCCTGTTGTTTACCCCAAAAAATGGAATATCGAGAGAAACTTTTTTAATGTTTTCCTAGAGAGCAAGAGTTTGACCGTGGTTGCCAATCTCAAAAGAGAGAGAGAGAAGAAGAAACCGGGCATTATTAATTGAGGAAATTAGAGAAAGGGCATCGACAAGTTTGATGCCAAATGTTGAAAATTTGTTATTTAAGCGCCAAGCTCGCTTTTCTTTTCTGCTCAGCTATTTTACGCATTATTAAATTTAAATTAA